>SNQJ01S0097664.1:9752-35018 GCA_010110895.2 Picea sitchensis | reverse complement strand
TCTCCATCATTTCGTCCCTCTGTCACGTGAGAGCTTGCTCAAGCAACAGACTAATAGGATCGTCTACTCCGTTGTTTTTCTTTTCTTCCGCCATTGAGGGTTTCTTGGGTGTGCGAGAGAGATTGTCCTTAAGAGAGACAAGCTCAAGACCCAACTTGCTATACTCAGACCTCGTCAGGGACATGCACTGAAAAACGATCAAGAGCAGCCTGCTCTGATACCACTGATCCGGATTATTTTCGGCATGAAATGAGAGTGGAGATATAATAAATAAATGCACAGAGATATCGTGTATATCCAATAATATAACATAAATATATCAGAGATGCAACCATAAACACAGAGATACAGTAATACACGATTTCTATTAATGAAAGAAATGTACAGAGACTGTGAAAATACAGAGTGAAAGACTCGCTAGACTGGTGGCAGCTTATCTCTGAGAAGAGATGTGATGTCTACTCGCATTCACAAGAAGATGATTACAATGAGGCTCTAGAGGCCTTTTTACAATAAACAGGAATGCCAAAAGTCCTAGACATCCAAAAACCTAACCCTAGGAGATGAAGCGCCAAAAGTCATGTGGGCCCCGTTTGGGTAAGTTAGTACATCAACTTCCCGAGGTCGTAACTTTTGCATACGATCTCCGTTTTAGGTGTATGATAGCTCATTAGAAAGGTATCGTTGAGGAGATTAATTTTGGGGGCTCAATCATGCCTTCAACTATCATTGAGAACCTCTATTTCAAAAAACCTTCATTTAGGCCCTCAAAATGGCCCCGAAAGTTAAAACTTGCTAAAAATAGTAAATTGTCAAAATTGCCAGAAAATTGTTTTGAGCCAGTCGGAAAAGGTGGGTGGCCACCGATATCCACCTAGATCAAAGAAGCATTATTCACAAATCTCACCAAAATAGACTTAGCAGGAAAGACAAACAGCTTCCAGAACCCCAGCTTAATCCTCAACTCGTTGGCCTCAACCAAGTAAGCTTTCGATAAACAAGTTGATAATTTGAAGGACTTGTCTTTAGAAATATTTTACAGGATTCTTGAATATCATGAAGAAGAGGTGGACAACTGGCTAGTCCGATATTCAGTACAGAATGGAGACATTGATGAAGCTCTGTGTAAACTTTCAATTGATCTAAGAGAATTAGAAAACGAAGTTTTCAGCATTAAAATCTGCAATGACATCAACGTCGCCCCCTTGAGAAGCTATATTTAAGAGAACTTAAACTGGGACACCGATGAAATCCAACAGGGAAATGCATAGTTATTTCTTTATCAATCCAGTTATTCCAACTTTTCTGAGTAGAAATATATAGCCAAAAAATGATCTTCCCATTTCTACTTTTCAGGTATTACATTGTACCGTGTCCAACTTCTTTCCACAGTCCTATTTCTTGTACATATTTCTATTATGGTCCACAGGAGCCCCAATCCTAGTCTATATGACAAAAACATTTACATTTCCATGGATATGTAACAAACTATTATTTTTTTCATATATTCCAAATAAAACTATTATTTTGTCTCCTTATATATTTATGTGTTCCTAGATTTTTATCTTCAACTATGTTGCATGTGAAGTCATTATGTTTATTTTATCTAAGTTCTCTTTTTTTCCTATGCATATTTTCTCGTGCCTGGTCATTTTCAAAATAAAGTATGAAATAAATTACTGACTCAAATTTGAGATATCATATTTCAGATATATATATGTGTGTGAGTATGTGTGTCTGTGTGTTTCTTTAAATTTCCAGGAATATTTAACACATTTCATTATTTTTTATATAAATGTCATAAAATTGTGTTCACTAATTTTTTTGTACTCAAACGTGTAGAGAGTATGTCATTTCTTGCATCTTGACCACCTGTCCTTCATACTTTTGCCACAAAGACCCTTAAAATTAAAATAGTCTGCGAGTCCAATTTTCAGGTCCCCAGCTCGAGAACTCGTAATACAAAAACTGGCCAAGTATCGAATGAGGGTTTCGTCCATGCTCTAATTCGAAAATGCTAGTTTTTTTTTTCTTTTATGTGTTCCTAGATTTTTATAGACAGTATGTATAGATAGTTATGTATTTGCTATGTATAGTTTATGGTCTTAAAGAAAACTAATTCGGGAATGCTATTTATTTGGTCTTTTTTTCGACCGCCCTATGTAACAGACATTGGTACTATACTTTTTGTCCTTTTCTCCACCAACATATGTAAAACCTATGTAAAGAAAACTAATTCGTGAATGTTAAATTTTTTGAACACGAGCCCCTTAAAATTCAAATAGTACGCAAGTCTGATTGTCAATTTGTATATCACGGAACTGTCGGTGCTATTTTTAGGACACAGAACAACAAAAGCCCGCTTTTCAAGTCCCCAACCCAAGAACCCACGATCCAAAAACTGGCTAAGTCAAGAACCCGCTCTTTTAAAGAAAACTAATTCGGGAACGCTATTTTTTTCATACTTATGTTCACCAGCCTATGTAACAAACGTCAGTACTATTTTTTTTTCTTTTTTTGTCCACCATCATATGTAAAAAGGAAAACTAATTCGGGAATGCTAAACTTGTTTTAATTAATTATAAATGATTTTATTGATAAAAAAAAAAGTTATTGAGTTTATTATTTCAATTTAGTTATTCGACACGAGCCCCTTCAAATTCAAATACTTCGCAAGTCCAATTGTCAATATGTATATTGCAGAACTGTAGGTGATACTTGTAGGACACGGAACAACAAAAGCCCACTTTTCAGGTCCCCGGCCCGAGAACCCGCGATCCAAAAACTAGCTAAGTCAAGAACCCGCTCTTTTAAAGAAAACTAATTCGCAAATGCTATTTTTTTCATACTTATGTTCACCAGCCTATATAACAGGCGTCGGTACTATTTTTTTTTTCTTTTTTTGTCCACCATCATATGTAAAAAGAAAAACTAATTTTGATAGAAAAATAAGTTATTGAGTTTATTATTTCAATTTGGTTATTCGACACGAGCCCATTCAAATTCAAATACTCCGCAAGTCTGATTGTCAATATGTATATCATGAAACTCTAGGTGTTATTTGTAGACCACGGAACATCAAAAGCCCAATTTTCAGTCCGCCAGTCCGAGAACCCGTGATCCAAAAATTCAAATAGTCCGCAAAACAACTTGTCAATTTGTATATCGCAGAACTCTCGGTGTTATTTGTAGGGTATGGAACAACAGAAGCCCAATTTTCAGCCCGCAACCTCGACAACCTGGAATGAAGCTTTCGTGCATGCTCTATATATCTACTTAATCAAATTACATATTTGATTTTTTGTAGGCCACGGAACAACAGAAACCTGATTTTCAGCCTGAGAATCCGCGATCCAAAAATTCAAATAGTCCGCAAGAGCGCTTGTCAATTTGTATATCGCGGAAGTCTCGGTGCTATTTGTAGGCCACGCAACAACAGAAGTCCAATTTTCATCCCAGCACCCCGACAACCCAGAATCAAGCTTTCGTCCATGCTCTATATATCTACTTAATCAAATTACATATTTGATATGTACAAGTATGGAATCTCTTTCCCATAGTTTATAAAAGTACATATTTCGTATCTATAAAAGTAAACATCTACTTATAAAATTACAGATTTCATATGTATAATTTATGTTGTCCAGGAACTTATAACTTGATAAATTTCAATTTCCTTTGTATCCACCAACCCTTGTTTTAAAGAAAACTAATTCACGAATTAGTATGTCAATTTGTATGTCAAGTAGCATTCGCGAACCTATGTCAATTTTGCACCAAACACTTCTCCACGAACCTATGTAACAGTCGTTACTACTATTTTTTTGTGTTTTTAGCCTTGCGGCTTTAAAATTCTAATAGTCCGCAAGTCCAATTTTCAGTTTGTATATCGCGGAACTATCGGTGCTTTTTGTATGGCATGGAAGAACAAAAGCCCAATTTTGAGCCTGACATCCCGAGAACCCGCCATCCAAAAACTGGCTAAGTATTGAATGAGAGCTCTGCTTTGTAAAATTACATATTTTGTGTATAAATTATGTTGTCCAAGAACCTTTCATTTCATAAATTTCAATTTCTATTGTGTCCATGATCCCTTCTTTTAAACAAAATAAGCCAGGAATGCTAATTTTTTTTGTCTTTTTTGTCAACAAACCCATGTACTTCAACTTCCTTCCCACGTGTCTCGTGACTTTAACTTCAGCTCGCTCAAGGTAGGGCACCATTACTCTCAGTGTGCCATGCTCTACCTTCACATCCTTTCGACGGACCTCACTGGGCCTTTACTCTGCATGTGCAGCCATTTATGGAACGTCACCATCTCCCTGGCCTATTTCAATTGCTCCAGCGGCTCCAGATGGCTTATTCTTTCCTGGTTTTTCTTCTCAAAGCTCAGCATCCTTCCCAACCTTTCCTTGCTCTTCTTTTGTCCTCTCCTGCTCTGTTGCTGGCGCATTTTCGCTCTCGCACTGTCCCGAAGATGCCCCGGCTACGAGGGAACGCGAATCATCCTACCAACCAAATCGACCCCGCCTGGTCCTTCATCCCCCGCCTGCTCCCTCACTATTATCCTCCTCCTCCTCCTCGTCCACCTCGTCCTTATCCCTAGCACAGTCGACTCAAATTCCCACTTCTCTCCCGCCCCTTGTTGCGTCCCTTGCCAACAGAATGGAGGGGTTGGACTGCTCAGGGCCGTCACTCGACTACAACCCACGACCTTTACGCAATTTGGCATATGTTTCACACCCAGGCCCTTTGGCTCCTCCCAACTCTGTGGCCACCCAGTCACTTCAGGACTAGCCTCACGATGCCCAGTTTCATATGGATGGTCCAGAAGCCAGTCAAAATTCGTGACGGCAACCCCAATATCAAGCCAGTTCCAACGTTGACCCAAAATGTGAGTGGAAAACAGGCCTTGCACTGGTGTAGAGCCTGGTATTCGACCTGCGTCACGACATGGATGACCTCCGGTTTCACTTGAGACCCTGGATAATAAATCCTCTCAAATCCTGCAGTTTCTCTCCGTGTTACATTGTGCTCATCACCTCCCACCAGAGGCAGGCCAAGCAGCAACAGCCCAACCAGCAACAACCTCTACACCAGTGTTGGCACTGGAAAGTTTGGTCCACACAGAGGCAGACAATGAGGAGAAGAGGCTTCCATCACAGCTGGAGGATGTCCAGAATGAAGAGCACGTGCCATCACAGACGGAGGACGCCATGCAACTAGACAGGACACTAGTCGAGGAGGAGTCGCCTCCTCCTGGGGACACGACATTTGGCGCCTTCTGCATGGCCACGTCACCGCACTACAGCCCATACCGATGATTTGTCTCTTGTTTTTCTCTGTTGTTTTCTCATGTGCATGCCGACCTTTCATGCATTTGTCCATGGTTATTATAGTTATGTTGTCTACGCTTTCCACAGTTGTAATGGCCACACTTATGGGCCAGAGTTTTGAACTCTTTTTGCATCAGTAACAGTCTAGACTTCAGTTATGAAGCGGTTCGGCTGGCTGAGCTGGTTTCCCCTTAGGGCAGCTCAATATTTATAGCTTGAAACCATGTAAATTCTTTGTAGTCCTTCATTTTGACAGACTTTTATACAATCTAACTTATAAAAAAAAAATGTTGAATATAATTTAAATAATTGTTTATACTATTCATTACGTAAAACATGTTATGGCGTTATATAAATTACTATAAATCTTCTTACAATGTTATAATATTCTATAAATTACTCTGTCTCATGTATATGACAGAATTGTTGGGTGTATAATGTATATGATGGAAGTGTTTGGTGCAAAATGTATATCACAGAACATGTTGGACATGAAAAGTGTGAACCCACGACTCATTTGTTCAATGCATTTCTATAAATTATTGTCTCATGTATATGACCAAATTGTTGCATGCAAAATGTATATGACAGAAGTGTTGGGTGCAAAATGTATTTCACGGGACAGGGTGGCCATAAAAAATGAAAAAAGTGAACCAGTGACTTCGCCAACCCGCCACTCTGTAATTGTTGGGTTACATTGGTTATGCATTAAATATTTCATGTACTATCAAACTTAGATCCTAGGAATCTTCGTTCATGTACCAGACATTAATATTTTTTGATAAATTTCAAATAAAACTAATTCAGGAATACTAACTTCTACATGAATACCACGTGTACTACAACTTGCGGCCCACGTATTTACTCCCCTTCCAGCCTGGCAGGGACTACGCTGCCATGCAGCACTTATTTTAATTGAATTATGTAATAATAATAATAATTTAATTGCGTAGTGATTTGACTCCTAAAGTTTAAATGCCCTTTAGATTTCAACTTGATAATAATAATTTAATTGTGTAGTGATTTGACTTCTAAAGTTTAAGGAGGTATACATACCTTATCCCCTCTAGATTGCAACTTGTAACTTCAGGAGAAACGCATGTTCTTAACCATTAGGTCCACTCAAACTATATTACTAAATAGTAGTGATTGTAATCAATTTTATAATTACTAAATAAATATTATAATGATTTATAACCAAACCAAAAAAATGACTACAAAGTAACTAGATATTTTTACAATATTGATAAAATGGAATAAAAATGTAACTAAATGCTATAATGATTTACAAATAAATAAGAAGAATGGCTACAAGTAACCAGTTCTTTTTCAATATCAATAAAATAGAATAAAATTGTTTTAATTAAGAGTTAACAATTCAAAAGAAAAAATTGCTTTATAATGTTAAATCTAAATGTAAACTTGGACTTATGTTTATTTTAATTTATTAATTGAAATATAAATTTAATATAGATAAGGTGGAGTTATAAATGACAGTTAAATTCATTTACTATTCTAGTGTTGTTTTTTTAATTAATTCAGAACCTTAAATCATATAAATATGGAACACTTGCTTATTCATAATAATTGATTAATTGAAATACAAATTTAATTAGTAATATAGATAAGGTGGAGCCATAAATGTCAGTTGAATTTATTTATTATTCTAGTGTTGTTTTTTTTTAATTAATTTAAACCTTTAAACCATATAAATATGTAACACTTGTTTATTCATAACTATTGGTTTTAGTGAATGGCACCATAATCATGGGCATGGAGTGTAGAAGAGAGAAGAATACTATCAAGGCAAGTAAATTATACTAGTAAAAACATTTGGATTAAAAACTTAAAGCAAAGTTAACTACTTTAGATAGAACAATCACAATCAAGATATTCAAATTAGTTGTCAAAAGAGGTTGAGTCTTTATTCATTAGTAAATTATGGATCAAGTACGAAAGTTTGAAAATTTCTGGTTGGTGTCATGCTTTCAAGAGGATCTAAGGAGATCAAAAGGCCAAGCCTTGGAACTTGTCTTCTCACATCACTTGGACAAACTCTATAGAAGTAATATGGGACATACAACTAACTTGGGAGCTTTATTGTAACACAAACACTCTAACATGAAGGTAGAAGAACAAGAGAATTATGGGAAGAAAAGTAGAGGGATGGAAGATTCCAAATACCAATGAATTATTACTTTGATTGGTCATATTTTTATACATGAGGCTTCATCTATTGGTGTCTTGTTTTTCTAAATAAAACCTTACTAAGGATACATCAATTCATGCAAGGCTTACACAAGAGAAAAACATGCACAAAAGAAAATCAAAAATAGCCCAAAGGAAGTACCTAACTTAGGTGGTTTGATCCTTACCTAAGTATGAAAAAGATATCACATGTGAAGCACCAGTTTGGCCTCATATGAAGTGCCCCATTTGATCAAAATATCATTGAATAAGATTGAAAATAACACTAATTCATGCATGGATTTTCCATCCAAAACCACCAAGAATATCCTCATGCAAGGCACCCTTTTCATGTTGCAAATAAAGTGGATAATGTTAGAATTTGAAGTGCACTCAAACTTGACCTGCACACACACCTCAGGTCTGGTCTATGTTCTCAATAGAATACACAAATTTACTAAACACACTAATATGCCTAACAACTTAGCACAACGGAAGATAAAACTAGCAATTAGATCATACACAAGGATACATGAATGTTAAGCCCAAAATCACTTGTTCTTAAAAACAGAACAAAGGGCTCCCATACCAAGGAAAATGGCCCTTTTCTCATACAATATAAAAATGCCAAATACTTACAAATTCACCATAGAAAACCTCCTTGGTTTTTGTGCCCAAACCTGGTCAACTCAACTGATTGTAGCAACCCTTAAAAACTGTCCAAAAATCCACTTCAAAGGAATGTTGTAACACACATGTTACAACCCTCAATATGGTGTTCTAGTCCTTTAGAACATCCCTCATAATATGTCTTAACACTTTCCCAGAAGTGTCCCAAGACTACTGCTAAATCATCCCACTTAGAACTTGTTGTTATATCCCTCATTTGCTTTCCAAAATCTACTCCAGGTTTGTCCTCAAGGTCTATTGTTGATCTAGTTGTTACAGCCCTAATGGAATCCCTTAGTATTGTTGTTAGGGTGGTTGTAACAACCCCCAACATTTCCTAGAATTGTCTCGGAACTGTTGCAACCTTTTCTCCTTTCCCAGTAGACCTTGGCTCCCCTGGAATAGCCCCACAGACCTCCAAATCATTATGTCATTGTCCTTTTCTAGTTGGTCGAGTCCCTTAGGCTCAATAGATCCCTATCCTAGTCCTACGACAACCCTAGATCATTAGGTCGAACCACCTATGCATCTTTGGAAACATTCATTGTTGTGGTTGGGGTCTTTATATGTTGTGGTAGCCTCTCCTAGTAGGGTCAATATGTCCCATAGACCTATTTCCACCTTTCCTAGGATGGTCGCACCCTTCCAAAATATTTTACCAGTAGGTCGATCCTCTCCTAGGTTGCGGCCTACTCTTCCTTGGTATCCATCTATCACACAAACCTTCTACTTCTTTTGTACCTTCCCAAACAAATAAAATAACATCAAAATTGAGGCCAATCAGCCCCTCTCCATGGTTGAACTGAGGCCACCACACTTGGAATGAAATCACCAAGCATCCACACAAGAATGAAATGTCACAATGACCTTGTGTCCTTTTTATACACTTATAATGTTGAGAAAAATCCCTTCACAAACTCAACATTAAATTAGAATATTTTAATCCTCCTTGTGGGTGTGAAGCCCCAACAGAAGGCCACAAACCCATAGGCCCCAACTTCATTCCAAGTGAGGTTTCACTCAAACTAAAGTATAGTGAGGTTCCAATGATTATTATCACATGCCCGACGCCAAGGCCAATGTGAGAATACCTTCATGAAGCTACAAAACATCAACATTCCCTCTTAGCAATGGAGGTATTCTCACCCACTCCAATATCTCCTGGAAGTAACTCAGTCTCCCACACAGGAAGTGGCTCTAACTCTCACACTGGATCTGCTACCATAGTTGTTCTCCAATCCACCTTATTGGTTGTTCCCTTTGTCACTGAAGAAAATCATGTTATATGGCATGGTCCTTTCTTGAAAGACGCCCTGCTCCTAGGAGCCTTCTGCTCTTAAGCCTCCTACTTGTCCATCTCAACCCATGAAACCCTTCTGATAGTCTTGGAATATGTCTTTGTCCCATATGGACCTAAATTTTGGCTCCTAGTGGACTAATTACTCCCCCTCTAAGCTTCCTAACTCCCTCTAAAGTCGGACTCCCTTTGAATCCACTAACTCCCTCTGAGGTTGGGATCCCTGTGAGTCTACACAACCTTTGGAGCTACCTGCTCCATCTACATTATCACTCTGATATTGTTGGTTATGGCTCACATAGGTTGGCCCTTCTGCCTATACACGTTGCTCTCTCTAACTCCAAGATTATTGTTGTT
Organism: Picea sitchensis; assembly: GCA_010110895.2. Lineage (NCBI taxonomy): Eukaryota > Viridiplantae > Streptophyta > Pinopsida > Pinales > Pinaceae > Picea > Picea sitchensis. The sequence goes on along the minus strand of SNQJ01S0097664.1, from coordinate 25,172 downwards.
TCTAAGCTAGATATGTGTCCATCCCGGAACCAAAAACTACATATCCCTTCTCCTCAATTGTTGAGTCTGAGAACACACTCTTGGAACCCATAGCACATTTTCCACTCGCAATACATCCCTTGAATCCATCTGGAATACTATTGTTCCATATCCTTGTACTACATACATGGTCTCCATGCCAAGCTTTACGTACATATCTGAGTAAGACTCGTGTGAAGCTCTTGAACAAATCTTGTGCTCTTGTCATGTGCATGTGGCTCCCACTATATAAGAACCATGTAATCCCCCAAGACAAGCATCCCACTTAACCAAGTCACAATCATCCAATGAACTTCTACTCAAGTCCATCATCCAAGTCACAAAATTCTTTATGTCTACACACACGTTGCAACTGAACATGTGTCCTCTATTTGAAGCAATCCCAAGTTGTAGATGGACACTTAGTCTAGTCCACTATATACCTCCAAAACTCATCTCTGCAAGTGTCCTCATCCTCCTAGGTCAAATACCTCATACATTATCGCACCTCGACAATGTGCAACTCTTCGGCTCGATGAGGACTCTAACTCATCAAACTACGAAACATGTGAAGCTATCTCATTCATGCCAAATCACATGATTTTCACCCATTGCAAATCACTATGACAAACCATTGGAAGTCCATCCACGGAGTTGGAAACCTGCCACACAACATATCGTTGTTAACTGAGCTCTCCACCAATCCACTAAAACTTCCAATCTTCCACACCACCAAGCTGCAATAATCCACAACTCCTCATCTGAACGATATGCTCCATGTCTCATACCAGAGTACATCTAACCTACTACCACTTGTAACAGTAAATACATATCCCTCTAATAGCTAACTCTTCAACACTACTACAGCTCCCTCACATAGGTGTCACCTATGTAATTATCTCAGATCCAAGTGTCATTCTCAAAACCTCAAGCTCTTATAGCATGTTATATTTTGAAGTGCACCCAGACTTGGTGCACACGCACCTCAGGTCGGGTCTATGTTCTCAATATAATACACAAATTTACACAATTTGAACTATAAACATTAGCACATTGATATACCTAACACCTTAGCACAACGGAAGATAAAACTAAAAATTAGATCATACACAAGTACACAGGAATGTTAATCCCCAAATCACTTGTTATTAAAACCAAAACAAAGGGATCCCATAGCAGGGGAAATGGCCCTTTTCTCATACAATAGAAAATGTGAAATACTTACAAGTTCACCATAGAAACCCTCCTTGGTTTTTGTTCCCAAACCCGGTCAACTCAACTAATTATAGAATCCCTTAACCACTATCCAAAAATACACTTCAAAGGACTGTTGTAAGACACCAGTTATAGCCCTCAATATGTTTCTCTAGTCCTTCATAATAACCCTCAAATCCCTCTTAACACTTTCCCAGAAGTGTCCCAAAACTGCTACTAAATTATCCCACTTATAACCTGTTGTTCTAGCCCTCCTTTTCTATCCAAAATCTGCTCCAATTCTATCCTCAAGGTTTGTTATTGACTTAGTTGTTACATCCTTAATGAAATCCCTCGGTACTATTGCTAGGGTGGTTGTAACAGCCCCCAACACTACCCAGAATTGTCCCAAAATCGTCCCAGCATTGCTACAATGTTTTCTCTTTTACCATTGGACCTCATCCCCCTAGAATTTCCCCATAGAGCTCCAAATCATTCTATCATTGTCTTCTACTAGTTGGTCGAGTCTCCTAGGCTCAGTGGTTTCCTATACTAGGCATGTGGCAACCCTAAATCACTAGTCTAAGCAACCTATGCAGTTGTGGAAACCTTTCTAGTTGTGGTTGGGGTATTTATATGCTATGGAATCCTCTTCTATCATGGAATTTCCCTCCCACAGACCTGTTGTCGCGTTTCCTAGGTTGACCTCACCCTTCCACAAGCATTTCCCAGTAGATCGAGCCTCTCTTAGGTTATGGCCTACTCTTACTTGGCATCCAAATACCACACTAACATCCTCCTCCTTTTGTACCTTCCCAAACAAAGAAAACAAAAGAAAAATTGAGGCCAATCAACCTCTCTCCATGGTTGTACTGAGGTCACCATACTTGGACTGAAATCACCAAGCATCCACACAAGAATGAAATGTCACAATGACCTTATGTCATGTTTATACACTTCTAATATTGAGAAAAATCTCGTTCACAAACTCAACATTAAATTAGAATATTTTAATCCTCCTTGTGGGTGTGAAGCCCCAACACAATCCCACAAATCCCATCACCAAACCCATGAAGTTCTAGCTTAATTACAAGGGCGGTTTCACTCAAATGAAAGTGCAGTGAGGTTCCAACGATGATTCTCACATTCCCAACACCAAGGCCAATGTGAGAATACATGCCTGAAGCTACAAAACATCAATAGATAAGGATAGTAACATGACATATGGATTATCCTCAAGTTTTGCATTTTCTTAGTCCAAAATTAGACCCTCGAGGTGTCTAAAATAATCAATCAATGGAGCACCCTCCTTGGCTAATTTGGAAGTGGAGAAAGTACTGAAAATAAATACCAAATCCATCCACAAAAAATTACAATGTAAGATCATGTGGGGTGCTCCTCTTCTTTCTACAAATAGAACCTATTAGATGTTGAAAATAGGACAAGTAAGCTATCAATGCACATCAACTCACTTATGTTTAAATGATGGCAATTGAATATGAAGCCAGAAGTCAACTCTTGAATTAGTTCTAAAATCCATTGCATAACCCATGATTATGGAGAGTAAACAAATTAATTTAACCTTTAATATTGATTCAAACATGTAATTGGAAATGTCAAACATCATACGATTCATCACTCTATCACGGAGATAGAAAATTTTGTGTGGTGTGACATATTGCAAGAAAGATATTTTGGTTCCATACACCGTGAAGGATAAAAGGTTCATCTCATGCGATGTGTCATAGGAAAAATGATTTTTTGAGTTATATGCCATGCAAGTGGAAATTTTTTGTCCATGCGTTACATCGCATGCATAAAAAAAAAATATTGCAATACATCGAAAAAAATGAAACTTTGGTTCCATGCGATGTGTTGCGAGAAAATAAATTCAGTGTGATATGGTAGGGTGATGAAAAACTTTGGTTAGTGGGATACATCGCAAAGAAAGAGAGATTCAAAGAATTTGATGGAAAGGAGTTCTCTTAGAAATTTCCCTTTGTCGCGATGAAGGAAAGTTTGCAACGATGCAATATGTCGTGACCAAACAAGGTTGAGGTGTGATATGTGTTGTGTCATGGAAAAATTTTAAGTGCAATACATCACAAGGGGCCAAGTTTCTTCAAGATGAAAAAATGAAAGTTTTGTATGAGTTTTGGAAGAATTTCTAAGGGGGAAAACAACTTGCTCAAAGTTTGAGGGAAAAACAAAGTAAGACTTTGAGGGGTCTAGTGATTTTCAATGGGAAAAGAAATAGGATAAGATTCATAAACAAAAACTTCAAAGAAAAAAAAGGCAATTTACAGTAAATTTCATGAAGGTTGAGAAATCCAAAATAAAATGTGGGGCCTCATGCTATTTTTTCCTCCATTAGATGTTGAAGCCAAAAATAATATGGGGGGTTGTTGCTAGCTCAATAGGGTGGCCCCACTTAAGGGCACTTGATTTGTGACACTACCACTTAAGAATGATTTGTATAGCCAATTGTTGGATAAAGGGGGTGGCTTAGTCATCAATATTCTTATCTCTTTTAGTTCACATATGGGTTCCATTTAGAGGCACTCGAGTGCTTTTTTTGCAATAGAAAATTCACTCAAAATTATATTAGAGTATAATTTTTTTTACATATTGAAAGATCCTTAATCAAAAAATATCCTTCAGTTCCAACTCAATACTATATGATCCAACAACTATCCACAAAAAAGTTCCTTACAAACCACATATATCAAAAGTACATAAACCAACAAGATAAAGTTTATCTCTTCATAATAACAAAATATCACTTGTAAGTTCTGACTACCAGCAGGATGGTGATCCTGTTCAACTTCAACTACAAGAAAATTCAAAGAGATTTATATGTGGAAGTGGACCTCCAGCTCCTCCTACCCATTGGAAAAAGGTTAATCTGCCTTCTGGTTCCAATACAGCTTGTTTAGATAATAGGTCTACCTCCTTATTGAATTCCCTGTAAATATGATGAAAGATAATTCCTTGAAATAAGGTGGTCAGATCCATTGTTCTATGCTTCCATCCTTCGATGTCAATATCCTATAAGTTACTCTTATAATTTAGCCAATCAATAACTACCTTGGAGTCCCCCAGTATCTGTAAATTTTGTATAGACCACAGATTGGCAAGTGTGAGAGTAGCCCAAACTCCCATAAGCTTAGCCTTTGTGTTTGTGCCTTCCCCACAGTTGATATACCATCTATATACAGTCGAATCTAGATATTTGATGACTCCACCAGCTCCACACCGCTTGCCACCTGATATAGCCGCCCCATCAAAACAAGCAATAGTAAATCCTTCTTTCTATATGATCGAACATACTCTTAGGGAGACAGGAGTATGTGATTGGGGTAGCCAGTTGAGAAATCCAAGTATCTTATAAATCACTACAGAAACTGAAGGTTATTTCTCATCAAATGTGACTTTGTTTCTCTCGAGCCAAATATACCAACAGGTAAGTGCAGCCAAACTTTTTGATACAGATTTTTCCTTAGTCCAAATAGAAAAACAATCATTAAGTGTGGCTCCTTCCCATGTTCTTTTAATCTGTAGAAGAAGCGTTAATCTAGCCCAAATTGTCTTGAAGAAGGTATAGTGAATGAATATATGGTTAATATCTTCATAATCATGTTTGTAGAGATAGCAAATACCAAGACCCTCCCATCCTTTTTTTGAAGAGCATCCCATGTCAGAATCTTGTTATCCGCTACCATCCAAATGAACAATTTTATCTTTAACTGAATGTCCCATTTCCATATATTAACCTTCCAGCCATGCCAGATCCGATAATCCATAATAGATATAAGAGCGAAGTAAACATTTTTAAATGTAATGTTCCCAGATGAGTCTCCCCCGGTCCATAATAGTGTGTCGTTTGTATCATGGAGTGTGATACCAGCGCCTAAAAGGGCTCTGCAGTATAGGTCCAATTCGGTTTCTAACAATCCCACTAAGCTCGCCTCCTCATTTATTAACCAATTCTCAGATAATGAAACAGGATCCCGAGATACTATCGCTTGTGCCAGTACAATAATCCTTTTATGTTTTAAATGTGTTATCAGCGCGTCCGATAGGATGGATTTGTCACCCAGTCCTAAGATCCGATCTATTCCAATGGAAATAATATGTCTCGGCCCTGGACGTCAGCTTAGCCAGTTGGTAATCACATGTACTAATATAGTAAGACTATTCCATATCCTAGATGTTGATAGATGATTGTGTGAAGCCTATATGAACCAATTGACAACTGTTGTATTGTGAAAATATTTATCCAATAATAAATTATTCCAAATACCATCCTAAGTCAATACTCACCAAAGTGTGTATACTGTTAATGTTGTATTAAAAAGAGGGAGATTTATGAAACCCCAACCGCCACATTTCTTTGGTCTAGAAAGAATGTCCCATCTGCATAGTTGATACTGTTGTGTAGTTTTATGACCGCTCCAAAGGAAATTGAACATCATTTTTTGGATCTTATTCAAAATAGAGCGCGAGATAGTCTCCATACACATCCAATAAACAGGTTGTCTCTAAAGTACTAACTTTACTAAGATAAATCTACCACCCAATGGTAGCCACTTGTTGCACCACAAACCGATCTTCTTTTCCAATTTGGTCACCAACCAAATCAAGTCTTCAGTCTTAAATGCCCCAGTCTTTAGGAAGTAGCCCAGATATTTGAAACCAATTGAGATATCAGTAAAGGTATAAGGAAGAAGTTCCTTAAAAGGTGCAAGTTCAGCATCAGATAGACCTTCGAAATGCACAATAGTTTTTTATTGGTTTAACATTAAACACGATGCTTTACAAAATAACTAGAGAATTTTGTCAATTTCCATCCATTCTTTTATTGTAGCCTTAGTCATAATAAGGACATTGTCCACAAAAAGTAAGTGAAGTATTTTGATCATTCTAGACACTTTTATTCCTGCTAGTTTTCCTTCACCAATGCTACTTTTCATTAATAGATTGAGCCCTTCCATAACCAGAATAAAAAGTAATGGTGATAATGGGAAGCCTTGGCGCAAACCTATGCCACTTATGAAGAATTTTTTCGCCTCACTATTGGGTAGTACAACAAATGAAGAAGAATTAATGCGGCTCATGATCCAGTTTGTCATCTGGATTCCAAAACCCACTTTTAATAATGTCAGCCTTAAATGACCCCAATCTATGCAATCATATGCCTTCCTCAGGTCCAATTTCAATACTAGTGACTTTAATTTTTTTTCTTTATGCTATGTAGGCTCTCATGTGCAGTGCCAATCGCATCTTGAATCCGTCATCCCTGTAAAAACCCCAATTGTTCAGCAGAGAGTGACCTAGAAAGGATCGGTTTTATTTGATTTGTAATGATTTTTTATATCACTTTATAACAAAGGTTACACAATGAAATCAGACGGAAATCATTAAAGGTCACCGGTTTATTTACCTTCAATATAAGAGTCAAAAAGGTTGATTTTAGACTCCCAACAATGGATCCTTTCTGTCTTGAATCCTCCCCAACTAAGTCAAAAAAGAAGATGAAGAATTCAGTTGTCCAGTCGTATGGCCCTAGACACTTATATTTTTTGAATTGAAATAAAATAGTCTTTAGTTCCTCCATAGTGACAAGATTGTATAGTGGATCGGGTTCGTCATCATTAACAATCCTGGGAAAGAGACCAGTTACCTTGACTTGTTCTAAAGTATTCAATGTAGACGAAGCCTTATAAAAAAATTTGAAATAGGATAATGCTTCCTCATTTATTGCTCCCTTGTCTATAAGGGTGTATCCATTTTCATCATTGATCTCCCAAACATGTTTTTGATTCCTATTGTGACTTGCAACATTATGAAAAAACTTTGTATTATTGTCCCCTCTTTTTATCCACATCGCCCTGCTACGAAGTCTCCACTGCTCTTCTACACCACGTAAAAGATTATTTATTTCATGTTCCATCCGTTGGAGATGTTTTTTCTCTCCCATATTTGTTGAATCCCCAACCAGACTCACAATTGTCTCCTTTATATCATATTCTAGTGTCTCCAGTTGTGCCTTGTTCCTGGCACAAACTTCTTTATAACATAGTTTTGTATGTGTCTTTAAAACCTTTAATTTCCACACTAATATGCTCTTCCTATCACCTTCAATTAAGAAACGGGGGTATTTCCAAATCTTATGTACTAAGGCCACGTAAGCATCATCATTCAACCAATGGGAATTTAATTTGAACGGATATGCATTGTAATTAGGTGGAATCTCTAGTTGGAGTAGTACAGGGGCATGATCAGATATAAATGGATACTCAACCCAGGACCTAAATAAACCAACCACATATAATAAACCTTGGGAAACAAGACATTTGTCCAACCTCCTGGCAATGGCCTCTTGACTAGAACACCCATTCCGCCAAGTCGGAAAAAAAAAATTCGGTTTAATGTATATCAACTTTTTTGAGAGGACTAAATCTTTGTAATAATCCTCTGTCAATCCAGGGATAATGGAACCTCCCCAAACTTCATCCGAAGATAAAATTATATTTAGATCACCAACAATAATCAGATTGTTAATGGACAAAATACCACTATTATCCAACGAGCACCAGAAATGCTTTTGGTCCAAGCACGGGCCATATATATTAAGCAAAGGGATCTCCCTCTTGTTAATAACACACCTGCATGTTAACAGAATACCACCAATAGTAAGAAAAGGAACCAAATCATATAAATTTGGGTCCCAAGTGCCTAATAATCCTCCTGAAGTACCCATAGATTTAACAGCACTCGAAACCCAGGAGGGACGTAGATGATGCATAAAATCTCTAGCTTTTTGTTCATGGACCAGGGTTTCCTGAAGGAAAACAATATATGGGTGGGTTTGATCCAGTAGTCTACGGACAGAGGCATCTTTGAGGGTGCCTATGATCCCTCTTGCATTTAAAGAGAGTAAAAACATCACTTAGCCCTCGCTAGGGCTTTCATTGCTCTAAGATCCCCACTATCAGTAGAGGGAGGAACTGTGTCAATAGACTTGGAGGGTAAACCCGACAATATTTTTCGTAAGCTTCAAGTATTAACAGGTGAGTGCTTGATGCCAAGGCCTCTGGACCAAGCATATTCCTTCCCAGCCCCTTCGGTATGCTTATGAGAAGTAATTTCCCCAGGTCCCGTAGAAGGTTCAAGGATATCCTTGCCCAAATAATTTGGAAATTTTATATAATCGTTTGAGTCCCAAAGAAAGGGGATCAATGAGTCTAGAACAACACTGAGTGTGGATTCATCCACCTCAGATTCTCTAGACCCAGACTCCACCAGATTATTTTCTAACAGCTTTGAATATGAGGGGGGGGAGTTTAAGGTCCCATCCCGGGTATGTAACAGTTGAGGGGATAAACTCTGATACATCACAGTAGGGGACGGAGCAGGTGAATCCACTTTTTTGTTGACAGACTCCCCGAAACAATGGTTGGGATGAAACATTGACAGTCGGCCTCGTCGAGCCCGTCAATACCGGATCAGTTGGGATCAAGTTCCCCTCATTTTTCCCCTTATCTATGGTAGTATATAAGAATAACTAACGAGAGTTATCCAAAGCCTCCTTCTCCTAAAGCGACAAAGTATAATATAAATAAGAGACAAGACTTTTCAGCTTACTAGTGAGAGTCGTAGAAGGCTCCTGCTAGCTCCAAAGCTCATCACCATATTGAATAGTCTCGCTCTCGAAAGAGTCTGCTTCAGTAAAACAATCGGGGGGGTCCATTTTTAACGTAGTATCCTCCGACGACTCTTCATCCTCCTTACCAGCACATTCTCAATGAAGATGGCTAGTTCGACGACACAAATTGCACTAAAAGGGAATACCAAGATAGTCCAACTTCTGAGTATACCTTCGCCTGTGCCATTCGATATCCAGGACTTTCAGTAGCCCGCAGTGGATGTCTAATTCCACTAAAATTCTACCCACCTTTCTAGAAGAAGTAACTAGTGATTGGTTATCCAGAGTAATAAACTTACCCATTGTGTCACCAATAGCCCGAGGAGCTCCTTCATTCCACAGGTGTAAATGTAACCCCAGAAGAAGAACCCACAAGTGGCGAAATTGAAAATGTTCAGTCATCGAATCAAAAGAAACCCATCAACGTTTCAGGATCAAGATGCTACTGCCAAAAACCCACAAATATCTCAACAACAATATCGCATCCTCCGGGGTTTTACAAATAAAACAAAGCCAACCTTTAGTAAGGTAAAGGAATTCAGGCGCATAACCCAATATCAGAGTCCAATATTTTTATATCCATGCCAAGACAGGTCTCGTGCTGAGATAATTATAGGATATCCTACCTACCAAACAACAGACAGCCATCCTACAAGTCTCTTCCAGGCCCACATCCAAACCCAACACCTGACTCTTTACCTTTCTATTAGCTTTCCACAACTTCCTTCAAACACCATTCGAGTGTGGTTGTTTGTGGGTTTTTCTTAGACTAACCGGTGATAATGCTCTTTTATCGCTCAAGAAATCTTCATGAACAGACTTCTTCTCAAATACAGATTGTGTAAGGCATGTAGGAGCAGGTTGTGCATCGAGAAAACTAGACGAAGGACCCGATAAACGGGTGATAGTAAAGCCTGGAGCGGGAGATGAAACAAGTATACTAGAGAGTAAAGACATCAGAGCCCCTCCCAAGGTATTTGCCTTTGTGAAAAGATCCCCTTTCTGCCAAGCTACCTCGTCATCAACATTCATAAGTTTCATGACATTTCACTCTATGTCATCATCGTTATTTGACAACATAAGACCACCACCTACAACACACTGACCTCGAATTAAGAGCCCCAGTCCAGTTACCTAGTAGGGAAATTTAATACAAAGAACTGGGCCCATGACCCAAAGGAAATCTGGCCAGCAGGTTCATAAAGCCTAATGAATCACTAAAAACAAAGTATCAACATCATTTGAAAGGGTAGTAAGGATAAACGCCAAATAAAATTTGCTAGTTAGTTGACTATTCACAGAATTTTAACCTATGGATCCCCAATGAAGATCCATTCAAGCTCCCTTAGTATAATGCCTCCAAGTGCCCTCCATTCTAGTAGTAGTTTCCATGCACTCGAGTGCTTGCTTGAAAGGTTATCACATTTCAATATAAAACTTACTAAATAACCAAGGGAGCAACCCACCTCAACGCAAATTTTTCTGTGTCTCTCAATCCTTCTCCAAAGTTGATATGGTTGAAAGAACTCCCTTGATTTAGAGACAAATCATTCACAATTGCACAGTCTCAGTGTTATTCATAACCAATGGAAGTACATAGAAGAGAAGTAGGAAATTCATGCAAAATATTTAAGAAGAACCTTGCCCTTTAATTGTGCTCAAAAGTGATGTGTTCTTACAATTTAGGGTAAGAGAGATATACATGTATGTATAATGTAAAGGCACGGTATGCCGCTCCTATAGATATTTTTGGCATGGTAAGTTTTATGTTTCGCACCCATTTATGCCCTATGTCACACCAATTTTAAATTTAGGTGCAATATGTATTGAGCTTTAAAAACTTTTTACTTACGCACCCCTTTTAACTTTGTCTTATGTGCCCCTTTAAAACTTGGAATGATGCGCACCATAGAATTTTGTTTTAATGTGCCTTTCATCAATAACCTTTCCTTATGTGCCCCTTTAAAAAAAATGTTTTGTCTTATGTGCACTTCATTAAAAAAACTTTGGTTCCATGTGTATCACATAAAAAAAAACTTTCATGTGGTTCGATAAAAGGTTTGTATCAGAGATAGAAACTTTGGTGCAAAGCAACATATTACAAAAATATATATTGTTGTGATACACCGCAAAGGAGAAAAACTTCAACTCATGCAATGTGTCATGGGAAAAGAGATTTTCTAAGTGATATTTTGCACAAGCGAAAACTTTTGGTCCACGCGATACATTGCACGAATAAATAAAAAGTTTGCGGTACACCTCAAGAAAGAAAACTTTGGGTCCAATGTGTGATGTGTTGCAACAAAAAAAAATTAGTGCGATATAGAAGGGTGAAGGAAAACTTTGGTCAATGTGATACATTGCAAAGAAATAAATATTCAAATTTCCCTTTGTCGCAATGAAGGAAAGTTTGTAGCGATGTGATATTTCACAACCAAAAAGGGTTGAGGTGCGATACATGTTGTGTCGAGGAAAAAGTGAGTTTAAGTATGATACATCGCAAGGGGGAAATTTTCTTCAAGATTCCAAAAGAAAATTTTTGTACAAAGATGGGCATCTTTTGAAAATGGCAATGGGAATGATGAAATAATCTCCTCCTTAGCCAACAATCTTCTACAGAGGACAATGAATATATATGATGTGTTTGCAACAAAAGGCATGAATTATTCTATCAAAATTTGTGTTTGAATTAACTCTTTACCCATTTTAGTGGAGTTATCATATTGTGATGATTTTAATCCACTTGTCTTGTACCATTCCTAGTTTTGATGGTTGAATTTAAAATTTAAGTTATAATGATTATTGTTGGGAATATAAGCCCATGACTTGTACATATTATTTTCATTTTGACTCTTAATCCCTTTATAAAAATCCATTGTAATTAACCACTTTAAAATGCACCGCAATAATACAAGTTCAGTATGTTGCATATGCAACACTTGAAATGGAGGTGTATAAAATATATTGATCAGTAATCTAGGATCTCATAGCCCACTCAACTTCCCAAAATGGATTCTCTACGGAATTTGATTTATAAACTCTATCTCAACTATGTCTCTGATGAGAAAGGTCTCTAGTGCTCTGTACAATTCTTTTTGCAATTACTCATTGGTTTCTAGGTTGAGTAACTAACTCAATCTTTAATTTGTATAAATACTAGTGATATCATACTAATGGGAACAGTCTCTCACTCACCATTTAATGAAAACCTGAGAATCTTGGAACAAATATTTCTCAACACAAGCTTGAGAAATATTTTAATCCACCTAGCACTTAAACCACTACTAGGTATTGAAAAAATTGCGACGACTACTTGCAACGAAAGTACTATTTCGTCGCAAAATTCAAGAGAAAAAGTTCAATTTTTCAATTTTGATCTTAATCCACCCCGTATTCGTCACTCTATCGACGGAACCAAACTTTCATCTTTTTTGCGACGATAATCAAGATGGTGGACTATTGTCTCTATTTCGACAAACTTGTGTGCTTGTCGCAAGAGAGACGCTCACTATTGACCGTTACACTTTTTTATACTATCCATATTGACCGTTATACATTTTAACAAAGTCTAAATTGATATAGTCAACGTTCGTCGCAAGAGCGACGAATTGACCTTTATAATCGTTCTTGTCTTCGACAAAGTGACCTAAATATAACAATATGTATTTGTTATATTTAGGTCACGGTCGTCGCAATTGCGACGACCGTGACCTAAACTGACCTATAAATATTTGATGATTTAAAGATGTTGCGACAATCTTGCTATAACGACGACGGTTCTGAAAGGGTATTTTTATGCGGAAGTTGTGTGGAAGAATGTCGCAGAATATAATTAATTAGAGGTGGGGAAAAAAGTAAAGTGGGTGAAAAGGGTGATGGTAGATGTTATTGCCCTTGCAAAAAATGTTGCCTCATATGTTCCATAAGAATTTTAATAGCAACAACAACAAAACATTGTAGGAAATATGGGCACATTGATGGTGGATCGAATGAATATTGTCCCATGGTAATTAGCTATATATTCATTATCTGTTTTTATTTTGTCAATTTTATATAAAATTATATATATGTATATATATTGTTTGAATGTTTGTTATAGTATACACTAATTTTGCATGATTGTTTGTAATTATAAAGTTAGAGTTTCCCTCTAACTTTCCACAGAATATTACACCAAGTATTAGTAGAAATGATGTTGTACAAGCTGAGGAACATCATGACCAAGAAAATGAGGATCTCATGGAAGAAGATGATGGGACAAATCAAGTTAATGATCTCATGGAAGAAGATGATGGGACAAATCAAATGATCCAAGATTTGTTTTCGCAGTCAGATGAGGTGGGGGAAATGCTGGTATTTATGATGAACCTCTATTAGAAAAGGCAAAGAAACAACTTTATGAAGGATCAAGAGAAAATCTTCTCTCTGCTACATTGTTGCTAGTGAACTTAAAGGTTATGAATAATTTTTCGAACACTTGTATGACACAGATCCTAAGGTATGTAATATGTTTCATCTCATATTAAACATAAATGTTGATTTTTTTCTATTTGTTTTCAGTGTTAATTAATGTGTAAAATAAGAATGCAATTTTTACGATTAATATTCTTACATTAACTAGTTATTTGTTATGTTGTATATTGTTAGGTTAATTTTTGTTACCATCGTCAAATATTTTACCTCACACATATCGAGGTTTGCATGTCATTATGAAATACATTGGAATGGATTATTAAACTATAGATGCATCTCCTAGTGACCATGTTATATATTATGCACAACATGCTTCGAAAACATAATGTCTGCAATGTCTTATCAGTAGATATCAAACCGATCAAGTAAAAAAAAGGGTGTCTCGAAAGGTTCTTCGTCATATTCCCATAATTCCACATTTGCAGCGATTGTTCAGGTGTGAAGGCATAGCATAATTTATGGATTACTATGCACATAAAAAAAGTGGAGATGGTGTTCTTCGAATGCCTGTCGATGGTTCTGCATTTAGGGAAATTGAGGAAAGATAGGCAGATTTCAAATATGAACCTCGTAATGTTAGGCTTTCATTGGCAACTAATGGTGTTAATCCATTCAGAGAGCTCAGGTCTATTTACTCAGTGTGGCCTATTTTTGTTATCAACGATAACATTCCTCCTTGGATGTCAATAAAGAGGGAGCACATAATGTTGACAATGATTGTTCCAGGTATTTGTTTACATTAATTTTTTGAATGTAACATTTTCNAGTGTGGCCTATTTTTGTTATCAACAATAACATTCCTCCTTGGATGTCAATAAAGAGGGAACACATAATGTTGACAATGATTGTTCCAGGTATTTGTTTACATTAATTTTTTGAATATAACATTTTCATTTGTTTCAATTTTTGCATAATATCTTTTGTTTATTTATTTAATTATATATATTACATGATATCATTCATATAGTAATTATATATAATTTCAAACAATTAGGTAAGTACCAGGTTAAAGATATGAATGTATATATCGAGCCTCTTATCGACGAGCTACTAAAGTTATGGGCTGGCATCACAATGTATGACATATGTAAACCAATTGGGGAGAAGAAATTTAAATTATGTGGAATACTTTTATGGACAATTCATGATGCCCCTTGAATAACACATTTTTGTGGTATGTAGCATTCTAATATTGATATTTAATACTATATAATTTTTTAATGTTATCATGGTTCATGTTTAATTTTTAAATAATCTCATCATATAATTGACATTAATCCATTTGTTGTAGGTCTTCAAACAAAGGGTAAATTTGCATGTCCATTTTGTGGCCCTAAGATGAAGTATATTCATTCAAAAAGTTTAGGAAAGATGGTGTTTGATGAGTATAGGCACCTTCTTCCTAACAACCATAGGTATCGTACTACTGAAAAACATATTTTCAATGGGAAAGAAGAGACTGGTTTAAAACCACGAAGAATGACACCTCACCTATGTAGGTTGGAATATAATAGAAATTGTCAAGGTACTCAATTTAATAATGTATCATAGATCATGTAATGTTTTGAATGTTTATTTTAATCATTGAATTTATTTTATCGTATTTGATAATTATTTTTGTGATTTATTTTATGCTTCATGAAGGCCGTAATCATCGTGAAGGTATTAATAATGGGCTTCCACGAGGAATGAAATGTTATCCTGCTCAATTCATGAGGATTCCCTACTATGAGGAGCTAAAAATAGCTCATTTGTTTGATACAATTCATATCAGGAAGAATGTGACTGAAACGTTATGGCGAATCATAGATGGTAGGAGGGACAAAGAAAAAATTGTCAAAATTGGTACTGACATCCAGGAATCCAATCATGCAATGTGAAGTGTGATCCAATATTCAAATAGATCAGATGGAGTACTAGACCGAAATAACCTTCCATGGTTATTAACAAAGAAACAAAGAAATGATTTAAAAGAGGTCATTCAAAGAATTAAATTTCCCACGGGTTTTGCTTCAAACATAAAAAAA
>SNQJ01S0097663.1:40197-62263 GCA_010110895.2 Picea sitchensis | reverse complement strand
ACGAATAGCGTTATGTTGCAGGATTTATCTTTGATACCCTGTTTCCGATTCTAAAGATTTAAATGTTTATCTTCTATATCTTCAATTAAGAAATTCTTAACTGCTTGTTAGTTGAAGTTATTTTCCTCATCTGTTCTTCAGTCTATCATTTTAAATTACTAAAGATCCAGTGAGTGTATTATCTCGCCCTGTGAAGGTTTTTCTTTGGCATTTCTGGTTGTATCTAATATCTGATTGAAATACAGACCCCATAGCCAAATGGATGTGTAGACCGTCTCAACCAACTTCAAAAACTCTTTAACAACAAAACCAACAGTTTCTTTACCTAGCCTAATATCTGAAATAAAAAAAAGCTAAATCATATAGAGAGATCCCTCTCTGAAGCTGGAATGGATAGATCCCAGCTTTAAAAGCAGTTGGTTAAGGTTACCTTTGTAGATTTCTTCTTTTTCAACCTCTAGGAAATTTACCAAGTGATAACAGAGAGGATTGGTTAGAGAAATATATCTTTACCGATATAGACGATATCTTCTTTGGAGGAATCCATCAAGATCTATATGAGTGGCTAGCTAGATTAGCAGATATCCAATTCGATATCCGATCTAAACTTCTTGTGGTTTGGACATCGGAGTTGATCAAGAAGGTCAAGAGATTTGATAACACCATATCACGAGTAGTAGATCACTGGTTTGATAGTACCATTGGAGGGTACATCACAGAGTTTGTCATTGATAGAGTAGAATCGTATAGCCAAGCCGAGAGATATTTTTTCAAGGGACATCGAGGGAATTTTTTTTATTTTCTAAAGCTGAGAATCAAGATGCTATTGCATGAGAAGAACATATTGCAGACGCAACAGATTGGTCGGATAAAGAAAGGCTAATGTTCAAAAATTCAGACAGTGAAAATGACATAGAAGTTGGACATACATGCAGTGGGAGAGTATTCAGAGAAGTTCATCTTGTGAACCTCTGGAGAAGAAGAAGAAGTAACAGACGAAGAACATTCAGAACCTGCTAGGGAAGAGGAAGGAAAAGTTGAAGAGCTTCACCGAGGAGAACCTGAAACCTTAGAAACTATGCATACCATCAAAGTAAGTATTTTTATCCTTCCTATTGATTGAGTATTAAGAAACCAGAGTAATCCCAGTCACCAGAGTGTCCAGAGCACTATCAATAGTATTCCACCACATATTCAATCAAGAACCCTAGGAAGATCTATGGTAGATGAGATGAGACTCCTTATCTTTAAGGGAGATGGATCTGAAGATCCTGATCAACAGTGGTTCCTATGTGAACCTGTATGGAACATTAAGAATGTCACAGATGAAGATGTCAAAAGAAATCAGTTCAGTACAACTCTCATAGATCGCACACTAAGTTGGTACATGAAACTTTTCCAAAGACTTGCACAGCCTAATCCAATGAATCAGATAAAGAACGCATTGATTCAATAATTCAAGAAAACTAAGTCAAAATCCCATTCTATCATAGAGCTGAAAGATATCAAGCAGAAGGTGGCCAAACCTATTTGGGAATTCGATCAGAGATTCAAAACCTTAACAGGCTGATTGACTTTTTAGATCCCGAATGAACATAACAAGGAATGGTTCAGTGCTGCCCTTCTACCACACATCAGAGTTCCCCTGATGCAATAGAAGATTTCTTCATAGGATAAGGTGTTGGATATCGCCATGAAGATAGAAGCAACCCCTATGGGAGAATCCAACTCAGGTATGAGTCAGATCCTAAGTCAGTTAACTAGTTTGTCTCTGCAGGTCAAAGATATGAAGAAAGACAAGGGAAAGGATAAAAGAGAATACATCTGGTGTGTCGGATGCAAATCATAAGGACATGACAAGGAACACTTCCCTCTATTCAATGAATACTTGGATTCTGGAGCCCCGATCCCCTTGAGCAAGTCACCTTACCCTGGTGCAAGGTATGCAGAACAAAACATCGTACTGGTGAGTGCTATTATATGCAAAAATATGTTCAGACACCTACAAATTTGTACTGTACATTCTGTAAGTCCATAGGACATGATGATAGGGATTTTATGGAAAACCCAAGTTGATCTATTCCCCTATCAAGCTTAGGATGGCCAATTAGCAAGATATAATTCCTTTTTCCAGATTGGAGCATGTCCCTGTGGACATCGACGAAGTAAGAATGTTTTCATATTTTGAGGTAATTGTTATAGTTGATGACAACTTCCCTTACTCGGCACAGTTAGGAATTGATTGGGATTTGAATAATTCCACTATGGTTGATTTAAAGAAAAGACATATGAATTTTGAAAGAGATGGATTTAGGGTCATTGCACCTTTAGATCCAACTGAATTTCAGTGATACACAGATCCCATCAAAGAAGAATACTGTGCATATGCACTATAAAACATCTATAAGCTAACAGCCAGACAACAGGATTACATTAATCCTACAGATGATGGGAATCTAAGATGGCGAAGTGATAGTGCATGCTCATCAGACTCAGAAGAAGCACTGGAGAACAGGAAGAACCAGATGTATAATGTCTCTACAAGGATATGTGTTGGATTAACCAGAGAATTTTGTTGGATCAACACAACAGTAAGTAACTTACCCACATTTGATGGTCTGAATCCGTTAGAATCCTTCCTATAATAATTTGAAGCAAGTGTACCAATACAAAAGAGGTTGTTGGCCATGGATGAGGCCTTGAAAGCCACACCAGCAATATGGTGGGGGGGCACACAAAAGTAACATTACTGATTGGGTACAGTGTCGTACCCTGATGACAGTGTGGTTTTCAGCACAAGTAGAAGGTTGTGAAGTAAGGTACACAGGTCGAGGTTGCCCAAAGGATCATGTGCGAAGTTGTGAGGAATCCTGAAGAAACATTCCTCTAGAAAAATGGGTACACAAATTCATTAACATGTTGGACACGACGCCTATCAATTGGTTCCTCCAAGAAGAGTTGTGCCTCATCACCACGGATTGGGGAGGTATGACTCAGAATTTTATAACTACATTCTTATTTGAAATTCAATTTCCTTCAGTATATCAAGCACTATAGATTGTTAGAAAAAGAATACCCGAGGACGTCTTTAACCCATCTTTGGAGAAAGAAGAGGATGAATGGACTGCACCTCTCCAAAAACTACAAGGCTGTTACAACATCAATATGGATGAAGACGATGATCCCAGGAAAGTGAACATCACAGAAACAGAAGGCCAGAGAGATGTGGAAGGACCAGGAGTTGAGATACCATTCATTGGACAACTGATTAATATTAAGAAATTCAATAATGGAACATAGGAGACACTGAAGCTTGCCAATGTTGGAGATTATTGGGATGTTGCTACCATTGACAAGATTACTGAGTTATTACACGAGTATCAGGACTTGCTTCCGACTAAGTTCACTGATATGAAGGGAATCAAAGGGCCTATGGGTGAGATGAGGATACCTTTGAAACCAGATGCAAGACCAGTCAAACAAATACCTTACAGACTGAACCCCAAATACAAGGAGAAAGTGAAGATTCATCTTGATAGAATGTTGGAAGCAGGGATTATAGAACCTGTGGAATAATTAGAGTGGATCAGCCCTATGGTGGTACAAGAAAAGAATACAGGAGAGATTAGAATATGTGTAGACCTCAAAAAGCTAAATGATTCCTATTTACATGAACCCTTCCCTACACCATTCATGGATGAAGTGTTAGATAACGTGGGAGGCTAGGAGGTCTATTGTTTTACAGATGGCTTTTCAGGATACCATCAGATCTTGATTGCTAAGGAAGATCACCAAAAAACCACATTTGAAACAAAATGGGGGTCCTACCAATATATAGTGATTCCATTTGGATTGAAGAATGCCCCAACCATATTTTCCAAGGTGGTGGTCGAAGCGTTCAAAGAGTTTTTGCATAAATTTTTAGAAGCATATTTTGATGACTGGACTGTGTTTAGTTTGTTGAAAAATCACATTGAATGTCTAAGGCTAATGTTGGATAAATGCAGGCAGTGTCAAATTGCTTTGAACATGAAGAAATGTATTTTCTTATCACCATTTGAAGTATTGTTAGGTCATATTGTATCCAAACAGGGATTGTTGGTTGATCCATCTAAAATTTCCATTATAGTTGATTTTCCACCTCCCACTTTAGTCAAACAACTGCGCACTGCACTGGGACATACTGGCTATTACAGAAATTTCATTAAATGATATGCATAGATTACAACACCCATCGAGAAGCTGTTGAAGAAGGATTGCCAGTTTAGTTGGACAGAAGAATGTTAGCAGAGCTTCGACACACTGAAACAAAAGATGGTTACTATACCCATTCTGGTTTTCCTAGATTGGACCAAGGATTTTCATGTGTATGTCGATGCATCTTCCATTTCTTTTGGAGTTGTGTTAGCACAACCAGGAGCATGAGATATTGACCACCTGTTAGCCTTTTCTAGCAGGAAGCTATCCACAACTGATATTAATTACACCACTATTGAAAGAGAGGGATTAGCCATGGTGTATGCATTGCAAAAATTTCACTACTATTTGTTCAGAGGACATTTTAAAATGTTTACTGATCACTTCGCGCTGAAGTACCTAGTCAAAAAGACAGTGTTGGGGGGGCGAATATGAAGATGGATTTTGTTGTTTCAAGAATATGATTTTGAGATCATAGTAAAGTGAGGATGAATGAACAATGGTCCTAACCACTTGTCAAGGTTGGAACATGGAGAAGAGCCCACTAATTTAGAAGATACACTGCTAGATGCACAACTACTAGCCATTAGAAAGATTGATAATCACTTCACATAAATAGTCCAATTCCTGTCAACATAAATGGCACCTACTGAGTACACAATTCCACAGAAGAAACAACTAGTAGTGCGCGATGCAAACTTCTCACTTATAGTTGGACATCTATACAAGATGGGACGAGATGAGATATTGTGAAGGTGTGTTATGGAGGCAGAACGACCGTTGATCCTCACAGAAGCTCATGATGGCATCGCAAGAGGACATTATGCAGGGAAAGAAATTGCATAGAAGGTTCTTAGAGATGGCCTTTGGTGGCCTACCTTACACAGAGATGCTAAAGACTATTCCAAAGCCTGTGATGTATGCCAAAGAGTTGGGAAACCATCCAGAAGATATGAAATTCCATTAGCACCACAACTAACCCTACAAGAATTCGAGAAATGGGCCATTGACTTCTTTGGACCTATAAACTCACCAGGAAAGCGCATAGGAGCAAGGTACATAATTACAACAACATAATACTTGACGATATGGGTCAAATCTAGAAAAGTTAAGGACTGTAGTGCAACTACAGTTGTGCGCTTCATAATTGAGGACATCATAACCAGGTTTGGATGCCCAAAGATCCTTGTGAGTGATCAAGGTACACATTTCATCAATAAGATAATTGCAGCCCTGACTGAAGAATTTACAGTTCACCATCAGAAGAGCACATCATACCATCCACAAGCAAATGGGATAGTTGAAGCATTCAACAAGATTTTGGAAACAACACTAACCAAGATTTGTTGTGTGAATAAAGATGATTGGGATTTAAGAATACCAGTAGTGTTATGGGCCTATAGAACCACTTGCAAGAAGCTAACAATGCAGACACCTTTTAGGTTGGTATATGGTCTTGAAGTTGTTGTTCCAATGGAATATTTGGTCCCAAGCCTAAGAATTGTTCCCTTTATAGATATGGATGACACTGGAGCTATTCAAGAGAGTCTTGCGTAGTTGGTCGAACTTGAGGAAGATATATTCATTGCATGATTCCATTAGCAGGTAAAGAAGGAAAGAGAAAAGGCTTATCATGACAGACACATCAAGAAGAAGGCATTTAGACAAGGAGACCTAGTGATGGTCTATGACAACAAGTTTATAAAACATACTAGAAAATTTAAAATGCATTGGCTCAGACCATATGAGATTTCCTATGTCACAGAAGGAGGATTTGCACAGTTGAAGACGTTAAAGGGAGAATGGAAGGAAAGATTAGTGAATGGGAGTCGGCTAAAGTTGTACTATGACAACCAGCTTCCTCGCAGTTCTTAGTAAAATCATAAAGAAAAAGGGTCTAGGTACCAGGTGCAGTCGAAACTGGGTATCAGACACAAAAAAGACAATCTGCAGAGGGAAGAAGAGAAATCATAAAGCAGAAAGAAAAGGCTGCACTGCATAGTCCAAAGTCAAAATACAACAGAAAGGTCAGATATGAAGTGCCTCGGGACGAGTCACAGGTGAGTGTTGGGGGCTTGTTGGCCCTTGGTTATGGAAGGAAGTGAAGATCAAGGAAGAAAAGGGAAAAAATGAACTTTTTGGAAGACACAGTGACTGATACTGGGTCGAAGTGAGAAAAAGAGCAAAAAAGATGGAGCAATGCCTGAGAAAGCAAGTCGTTAGAAAAGGAGAGAGAGAATGACAAGTCAACAAGGAAGAAGGATCGTGGACAACTCAGCAAGAGGAAAAAACCAACGTTAGATGCTTTGGAGCACCACACGAGAAGTAAGGAAATACGGGTTGGCAAAGCCCTGAAAATACGGGTCAAGTTGACCTAAGGTTTTAAACACCTAGGGTTTTGAACACCTAAGTTTCATCTTAAGGCTGTCGGTGAATGATTGTAATTTATAAATAGAGGTCTAAAGGGCCTGGGTTGGGTTGGTATTTTTGGTTGGTGCAATAATATTGTTACTATTGTTGTTGGTATCAAGTTGACTAAGAGAGAGCATTGCGAGAGAGTGAAGTGTTGAGTATGAGAGCCTTATGGATTGTAATATCTTCAACTGGGTGCGAAGATCAACCCTGCAACTAAGTGCATAGGGAAAGGAGAGAAAGAGAGAAGAAGAGAGGAGATATGTTATCTAAGAGAGTAGATAAGAACTGTATGCCTTACCTTAATATAATATAGCACAGTTCTATGGATGTAGTCCTAAGGAGAGGGTGAACCACATATATTTGGTGTTATGTGTGATTGATATTTTGTCTCCATCATTGATGTACTGTGATTGCATTATTATGTTAGATCATATAAGTAGATGTGCAGAGTAGATATAAGTTGATAAGTGATATATGAATGTTGTGTTGTTCTTCAGTTAAGATCCACTTGATATTCCCTTTGGTTGTAGACATCTATGTCCTGCAACCCCCTCATAACTACTTCGGGTGAGAGTGCATCTGCTTCGCAGGTGTTGCCAAACTGGCCAGTAGTTAGGGCTTGTTGGTGTGCTCTTGGAGCTGAACCCTAGGTCTACCCGTGTGTCAACAACAGGGTACAGATATAGTCTGGATATAGTGACAGGTTACAGATCTATGTGAAAGAAGTTACAGAGGGTCAGAAGTTTTCAAGAGAAAGGAAACCCTAGTTTTCAGAAGGCATACATAGGCTGCATAAAATTTTGGTCGCGTACATACACGGTCTGCATAAATATATAGGGTGCGTACATACGCATGCTGCAGATCTATAGGTCACATAGATGTTGTATTTTTGTTGATACATGTTTAGTTCAAGTACAGATTTATTACAAGGAAGTTTTATAGGTTGGATGTAGGTTAGTGGTATAGTTTGATATAATTGTACAATGGTATATCTCACAATGATAGTTTGACAATGGTTTCATCATTCTACCTATATGTCAGGGTGGTTGGATGAGGCAAGGATAGGTGGTTGTACCCACCTTCCGGTTGTAGCCAGAGAAATTAGGGGGTTCTAGCCTCCTTCTGGTTGTAGACAGATAATTGGGGAGTTGGAGATTCCCTGAGGTTGTAGCCTGAGAAACTAGGGGGTTGGAGCCCCCTTCCAGTTGCATCTAGAAAACAAAGGAATTTGGTGCTTCCAATGAATGTAATTCTTCAAGACATATAAGAAAAAGGATTATGTGGTTTTGTCCCTCTTTGGGTTTCCACATAAAGCGTTGGTGTACGCTGGTGTACTGTGTATGTGTATATTTGCTCATTTTTTCATTGCTTATTTAATCTGCAGTTATTGGATGATAATGATACATTGATATATCACCTGGATTATATGTTGAAAAAGGATTAAATTGCTCTATTACTAATTCACCCCAACCCTCTCAGTAATACAACAATTGGTATCAGATCAGGTTCCTTCAAAAGTTAGTTTAACCATTGAAAGGTAGCATGAAGAGAAATAACTTGTATAAAAATGGAATACCACAATTTGACTGACAAAAGTATGCATTTTGGAGCATAATGATGAATACATATATACAGACATAGGTATTTGAAATTTTGAAGTCAATTGCAGATGGATACACAATACTAGTAGTTCTACCAATAAATGAAAAAGTAGTGAAACTCAGTCAGAATAATTCCAAATCCACAAATGCACTTGTAAATGGTCTTGGTGAAACAATGTTCACCAAAGTTGCAGATTGTAAATCTGCTAAAGAGATTTGGGACAAACTTTGAAATATTTATGAAGGATATTCAAAAGTCAAAGAAACAAAGCTTCAAACTTATATAGGTCAGTTCAAACAACTAAATATGAAGGAATATGAGAATATTGCAGCTTACTTCTTATGAGTCGATGAAATAGTAAATGAAATCATGGGATTAGGAGAAGAAGTCAACTAATCTTTAATTTTTCAAAAGTTACTACGATCTCTTCCTATTATATTTGACCCTAAGATATAAGCACTAGAATAAAGAGTAGATCTAAACTCAATAAGCATGGATTAAATACATGGAATCTTCACAGCATATGAAATGAGAACTGAATACAAAAATCCAGATATAAAAAAAGCAGCCTTCAATGCATCCAAAAGATCAAAAAAAAAGGAAAAGAAACAAGAAAAGGAACATAGCAGCAATAAAGACATCTCAGAATATGATGAAGAAGTGGCCAACTTTGTCAAAAGACTGGAAAAGGGAACCGACTGTAGGTATATAGGTAATCTTCATTTAATTTGTTTTAATTCTAATGGTATTGGTCATTTTGCTAACAAATGTCCTCAAAATAAAAAGAGAAATGATGAAGGTTACTCAAAAAACAAACAAGAATATAAAGGCAAAAGAACCAAAAATAAAGTTTTCAAGAAACGCTTATGCACCAAAGAAGACATCTCATCATCAGATGAAGATGAATTCAGTGACCATGAGACAAAAAGAGTTCTATTCATGGCAGTATAATATTATGATAAAGAAGACTCTGAAAAATAATATGAAGAAGTCGAAGAAGACATTGAAGAGGCATAAGTTGACTACCAAGAGGAATTGTTGAGTGCTATAGAGGTTATCAGAAGAGAAAAGAGGAAAAACAAGAAGCTACAAGAAAAACTAGAAAATAAAAAAGACACTTAGGAATTTGAACAAATGATCACAAATTTGAAGGTTCAAATTGAAGAAGATAAAATAATTGAAGAAGCACTCAAATAAAAACTAGAAGGAAGAGACAGGATCATTGAAAATTTGGAAGCAGAGATTGTCACATTAAGAAAGGATCTTCAGAAGAAAAATATGCAAAACAACTCGAAAGTTTTGAATGACATTATCAGTAGTCAAAGGCCTAATCATGACAAGTCCGAACTAGGATACAATTAGACAGAAAAGTGATCAAGATCCAAAACAATAGAACACGAAACATATCCAAAACGTTATGTAGAAACAATCAAAGGGGATAGGAAGGTCTACAAAGAAAATTACAGGGACACTCCTCCACCGAGAATATTCAGATTTTAGAATCAACGATCGACAAAAAAATATAGGTCTCAGGAAGAAGAAGGATTTATAAGAGCACCTCCTTTTAGAACATATTCAACTCCTAGGTATCAAACTATATTTTTTGGTTTATGTTATACATGTAGTAATTTTAGACATAAACATGTGAATTGCAGAGCTAACAACATTAACATAAACAACTTTGAAAGTCATACACAAATGGGTTATCCAAGAAGGCCTAGTGAAACATTGAGAAGAAGTTACAACAGGTTTGAATCATTGAGCACTAAAGTGGAATGCTAAAAGTGTAAAAACTTTGGACACATGGCCAAAGATTGCAGAATGACAATCCCTCCTAGAGAACCACAGCAGAACAACAACAATCACAGATAGGAACCTCAGAAAAGGACATGGATAAGAAAGAAGAATTAGTACAACAATGAAGAATGCAGACTCGCTCTACAAGCTATGATGAAGAAACGTGTTTGGTATGTTGACAGTGGTTTTTCAAAACACATGACAGGTGATAGAAACAATTTTATTACATTAAGAAAGGAAATAGATGGATCAGTCTCCTTCAGAAATGATGATTAAGCTGAAATCATTGGAAAAGGCACAATCAGAATTGGGAACAAGAATACCAAGGAATAAAATGTTCGACTAGTAGAAGATATGAAACATAATATTCTAAGTGTGATTCAAATGTGTGACCAAGGTCATAAAGCTACTTTCGATTCAAAAAGGTGCAAGATAAAAAAATAAGGTTCAGGAAAATTGATTGCTACAACTGTGAGAACTTCAAGCAACATATATGTGTTAAGTGAAATTGGAAATGAAAAGTGGTGTCTAGGAATGGAATATGAAAGTTGTCTATGTCACAGAAGAATGGGTCACATACATTTTGATAACCTTATCAAAATCAGAAAAAGAAAAGCAGTCAGATAAATTCCCTAGATCATGAAACCAACCAACACTTTATGCAAGCATTGTCAACAAAGAAAGAAAACAAAGACCGATTTCAAATCAAAGGAATATTCAACAACAAGACCATTGGAAATTGTACATATTTATATAGTTGGACCAACTAAAACAAAGGGTTTAAAAGGTGAGAAATACTTTATGTTATTAGTTGATGATTATACAAGAATGACTATAGTTTGTTTTCTCAAGAATAATTCAGAAGCTTTTGAAAACTTCAAGATCTACAAGGAAATTGTTGAAAATGAAATGGACTCAAAAATCAAATGCTTGAGATCTGATAATGGAAGAGAGTTCAATTCAAAGGAATTTATGGACTACTGCAGCAGTCATGGAATAAAAAGACAATTCTTCGTTGCTAGGACACCTCAACAGAATGGAGTTGTTGAAAGAAAGAACATGGCAGTATAGGAAATGGCACGAACAATGCTAATGGACTGCAAATTGACAGATATATTTTGGGCATAGGCAATGCATACATCCGTTCACATTCAAAATAGAGTAATGCTATAGAAAGGAATACCATCAAATGTGAAGCACTTCAGAGTTTTTGGAAGCAAATGATACATCAAAAGAGACGATGGAAGAATGGGAAAGTTTGACTCTCGTGTGGACAAAGGAGTAATTGTTGGTACTCTCGTGTGGATAAAGGAGTACTTGTTGGTTACTCAAGTACAAGGAAAGCATACAAGTGTTACAACCTAAGATTGAACAAAGTTTTGGAAAATATCAATGTAAGAATTGATGAAACAGGTAGATAAGAATTAAAGGAAGAAGAAAATGAATCAATGGAACAACTTTATGAAGAAGAAACAAAATATGAAAAATTATAAGGGGAAGATGAATAGGATCTGACAGAAGTAGAATAGAAAGTTCAGCAAGTGCTTCCAAATAAACCTAGCATACGAGTATAGAAGAATCATCCTTCAGATCAGATTATCAGAAACAAATATGCAGGAGTTGAGACAAGAAGAAGAATTCATTCACCAGAACAAACGCACCTAGAACTCACATCTATGATTGAACCAACCTGTTTTGAAGAGGCCAACAAGGATGGATTTTGGAATAATGTCATGGATGAAGAATTGGATCAAATAGAAAAAAATGACACTTGGGAATTGGTTCCAAGACCAAAGGATAAGAATGTGATCGACACAAAGTGGGTATACAGAAATAAATTGAATGAATATGGACAAGTTACAAGGAACAAAGCTAGATTGGTATGTAAAGGATGTGCACAGGTTGAAGGAATCGACTTTGAAGAGACATTTTCCCCAGTTTCCATAATGGAAGCAATGTGATTGATTTTAGCTTATGCATCCTCTAAAAATATCAAAGTGTATCAGATGGACGTAAAATAATCCTTTTTGAATGGGGAACTTGAAGAAGAAGTCTGCATTGAACAACCAGAAGGATTTCAGTTGTCAAAGAACGTAGGTTATGTGTATAAATTAAAGAAGGCTTTGTATGGTATAAAACAGTCTCCTAGAGCATGTTACTCTAGACTGGATAAATATCTACATAAGGCAGGGTTCAGAAAAGGAAGTGTAGACAACAACCTCTACATCAAGGTAAGTCAATATAGTATTTTATTAATTGAATTTTATGTTGATGATATTATTTTTAGTAGTGATGATGACAAGTTAAGCCAGAAATTTGCAAAGGATATGTAGAATGAATTTTAAATGTCATTACTTGGAGAACTATCCTTCTTTCTAGGACTTCAAATACGTCAAAACAACCAAGGAATTTTTATTTCTCAAACCAAGTATATCAAAGAAATTCTCAAGAGGTTTGGAATGGAAGATTGCAAACTAGTTATCACTCCCATGCAAACTAGTTGCAAGTTGAGAAAATATGATGATTCAAAGTCTACAGATCAGAGGAAATACAGGTCAATGATTTGTGGCCTACTATATGTGACAACATACATAACATATGTAATGCAAGTAGTTGGACAGGTGGCACAATTTCAAGCAGCACCAAAGGAATCACATGTATTAGCAGTGAAGAGGATTTTCAGATATCTCAAAGGAACAAAAGAGTTTGTATTATGGTATCCAAAAGGAAAGGATCTATCACTTATTGCCTACACAAATGCAGATTGGGTAGGTTTTATTGATGACCGATGAAGCACTATTGGAGCATCGTTCTACCTGGGTGAATGTTTAGTACCATGGCTAAGCAAGAAATAATCATCAACATCTTTATCTACAATTGAGGTAGAGTATATTGCATCATCAACATGTTGTACAAGTTTCTTTGGATGAAACAAACTCTCACATATGTACAGTTTGAGTATGATGAGCCCATTCCAATATATTTTGATAATACAAGTGCCATCAGTATCTCAAATAACCCGGTGATGCACTCCAAGACGAAGCACATTCTAATCAAGTATCACTTTCTACGGGAACAGGTTGTAGAAAAGAACATCATAGTTGAGTATGTGGGAACAAAAGAACAAGTAGCAAACATCTTTACAAAACCACTTCCATGGGAAGCCTTTGACTATTTTTGCCAGAGTCTCGGAGTTATTTCTAATCCAAAATGAATTCTTTTGAATGATTATCTTATATGTCTTAGATGTACACAAGGAAGCACCATAAAGAGGACAGTTTAGTTAGGGGGAGAAACCTCGGATGGAAAGATACATTTTTCATTGATGACAAAGGGGGAGAGATTTGTTAGATGCAGAGGATAGAGCATGATTCCAGGGGGAGAAATTGTCACAGAGATGCAGAGGATAGAGGCATGGTTCCAAAGGGAGCATGAGTGATACGACTTCAGTATTTCATGACATGATTTCAGTATTTCGTCAGAGTGTTTCNGAACAGGTTGTAGAAAAGAACATCATAGTTGAGTATGTGGGAACAAAAGAACAAGTAGCAAACATCTTTACAAAACCACGTCCATGGGAAGCCTTTGACTATTTTTGCCAGAGTCTCGGAGTTATTTCTAATCCAAAATGAATGCTTTTGAATGATTATCTTATATGTCTTAGATGTACACAAGGAAGCACCATAAAGAGGACAGTTTAGTTAGGGGGAGAAACCTCGGATGGAAAGATACATTTTTCATTGATGACAAAGGGGGAGAGATTTATTAGATGCAGAGGATAGAGCATGATTCCAGGGGGAGAAATTGTCACAGAGATGCAGAGGATAGAGGCATGGTTCCAAAGGGAGCATGAGTGATACGACTTCAGTATTTCATGACATGATTTCAGTATTTCGTCAGAGTGTTTCCATCAATGCCAAAGGGGGAGATTGTTGATTAACGTTGGTTTTCATTGATTTCAACCCTTGAAGAAAGTCTGGTAGAAAATTCTAGTAGCACAAAGGTTTGGGTAGTGGACCCAAGTTTGTTTTATGTAAAGATGACTCATTATTGTCTTGTCATGGTTGATAAGAAGTACAAATGGAGGAACTCCAAAGTGGTTCCCTTATGGTGAAATCCCTCACAAGAAGACACTTTGTGGATTGAATTATTCTAGAAGTATGGTTAGAGAACCCATGATTAATTGTGGAATAATGAGATCAAGGTCAGTGAATTTGTCATGGATAGTGTTTTTCATGCCATTTACGGTGGTATGTGGAACATCACATAACTCCTCACGGTGAGATATTTATGGCCATGTGAAGTTGGATAACCCTCATGAGTCGTATAGAAGCCCCTAAAATTCAAATTGTTTTCAAAATAAATTATTTAAATAATAAAGTTAATGGAGAACTCCCTAAAATAAGGAAAGTGGAATGCTAAATGAAAGTATAAATAAGAAGAAAAGCTCTATCATTTAATCACAGTTGAACACATTGAATATATTTTGTTGTGTAAGGATTATTGCAAGTACTCATTGATACATCTGAAGTTGTGAAATTCTGAGGTAGTACGAAGGGTTGACAGAGAGATTCTCAGAATTACAGTGAATACTAAAAACCCTATTTTATGAGGAAACTGTTGGCTGGCAGTGTATTAAGGTGCGTACATGTTGGTAAAAACATGGAAACTTGAGAAGATGAGGATGCAGAGGTTCTAGATTCTAAGATCAAGCTCCCAGGAAGGTCTACAGTGCTCAGATACATCAGATCTATACATTGGTTCAAAATGTATGTCTTATTTTTATGAATAGTTGGATTTTGATGTATGCATGAGAAATGGTTAGGGATAGTTGAGGATTATCCCTAGAAATACTAGTGGTTGCATGGGATATTTTGTATAAGTCATATCTATAGAAATACAATGTTGGTATATTTATCATTGATACTTCTTGTTGAGGCACATATTGTATTTCTTGGAATATGGCTAAGGGTTTTTGTGGTATATGGTTGAGAAATTGTATTGGTTGATGTATTGAGAGGTTGAATATCAGAAAGGTTTTGAATTCTAGATCATGTGAGTGTTATTGGACAAATCAATAAGTGCAGACAAAAATAGATCTCCCTAGTTTCACCCTGAAACTAGAAAAAAACAAGACAATATACTAAACTTCCCTTAGATTTCACTTATCAAATAGGAAGAGGATCCAAAACATACCTTTTAAATGTTGTATAACTAACCTTGCCAATGTGATCCCAAATCCGTTGTAAGGCTTATGGAGAATTATCTACAAAGAAACACAAGCCAATGAAGACAAGAATAACATAGCCTATTCAATATGAAACTATGTATGTGATCAAGGAATCATACAATATGGACAAATACCTTTCATATAGGAAAGAAAATTATATATGTATTAAAGAATGTGGAAGAAAGATACAACTAGATGCCTTGATGTTGTCAGGTTTCTTCCAATAGTTCCTTGATTCCCACACACTTCTACTCCACAGATTTTGAGGTTGTAGATCTGATAGCTACTCACAATCTATCTTGATAAAGCAAAGCTCAAAGCTAACATAGGCCCAAAAACTCCAATCTACAAAAATTACTCAAACCCAATCAAGCTAACTTTCCTAATGAGAACTCCTCTCCTTTTATAAGCTGAAAAGGATAAGGTGAGTTGGTTAGGATGATCCCAACAAATCATAAAAGAGAGTAATATCCAAACCAATCGGAGGCCACCTTACTATAGAAGCTTATCCTTCTAGAAGCATTGATAAGATGCTCATTTTTCCCACGTACAAAAATCGTCTCACCACTATAACTGAGCAGAGTGCGATGACGGCGCAGGCCAATTTTAGTACAAAAAGAGAAGATATGGGATTGTTGCACCCCTAACATTAGGTAGGGTGTGACGATCCTCCTTAATAGGGTTTTTACAAAGGAAAAGACAACTTCTTCTCTCAAGAAAAGTTCTTCTCCCTTCTTTCTTTAGGAATTCGGGCCACTGATCCTTCTAAAGACAAAGGATAGTTTTACATCATTAACGGTCATAGGGGTGACAAAAATAATGTGTAACATAGAGCCACCCAAAGTATGAAGTTAGAACAGAGTGATAGCTGAAATACTTTGTCACTTGTGTGTAGGGAACAAGGAACACGTCAGTTGGAAACCTACCAACAAACAAGGAAATATAGTGCACTGATATATCATCATTGAGGTAGGCATTCCCATACTTAGAATACAAATGACTCAAAGAATAAATGTCGACATGAAAAGATCCATGTCAAGTAAGAGAGGTTATGGCTACCAAACATACACTGTGGATCCATGCCAATATGACTCAAATCTGAATATAGCCACCAAAAATATTCTGTGGATCTATGTGTTAAAGACTCAAATTTGAACATAGACACAAGACATACACTGCAGATATATGCAACAGTACAATCTGAATATACCCCAATGCAACTTGAATTTGTCAAAAATGATTCATGGACTTCATCTCCACCACTCTATAGTACGAATCTAATCATGCGAATACATGTGTTGAAGTTGAACATCGTAGAAAACACTTAATTATCGATCATTAATGAATATTGTTAACAAGTGAGAGGGAAATCACCATTAATGTTAGTGAATCCCAAGGTACTCTAGTACAATCCAACAAATTTTAATTAATGAGATTAAGTCGAACACTCAGTGGAATCTCTTGATCAGGGGTCAATAATGAAAACACATTGTCGAAAGAGAGGAAACCTACCATTGAGGCATGAAACTTCCAAGGTACCAATTAGTTTCTAAGTCTAATTCCCAGATAATGAGTTGAAGTCAAATGGAAAAGACTCGTCACATGAGGGCCTTGAAGTTGTGGGTGGGAAATACCTCCTACAGACTTAGCATTTAACATCTCTAATCATGCATGTAGAAAATGACCATTTAAAGGCCTCCACTTTTTCCTATTCTCCCCATAAAACCCCACATTCATGCAATACAAAGGTGTAAATAAGATTTGGTGACTCTACCTTAAGTCCTTTGTTTGATGTCAATCCCTTTTCTTTCACTCACTCTTTGATTGCAATCCTCCTCCCAAAGTTAACCTGCATTCACACATGAACAAACAAAAAGATGTGAGCATGCATTTCATATACTAATTTTTGGGTTAGTTGTGACAATGTCATAAAATAAATATTCAACTTGAACACATGATATGGCGGGAAGGGAAAAGTATTCCTTTTTGTATTAATCTTCACAAGAGTAAAATTTACAATATGTGGTCGGCACTGCTCCTTGAACCTGTTCCTAGGATCCTCTTCACAATGCACCAATTACTCAACCTCACAATGCAATTGTGGGAAATTGGAGCAAAGGAGGTATAAATTTGGGCAGAGTTTATATACTCTTATTTCTCCTTTCAAATGGGACCCCTACCCCTTATTTTATAGGCTATAAGGAGCTAGGTATTTGGTTGAGTGACTGGCCATGCATGGTCGAAAGGTTTAGTTAACTTACCCAAAACTGCTTGTTCCATCGACAACTTTCCATTTTTTGTGCTTTTGTAGGTACACGCGGGCTATACTGGGTTAGCTAGGGTGTACATGCAGTCTTTAGTGGGTCAGCAAGAGTGTACACATGGGCTGTAGTGGAGCAGGGTGCGTGTACTTTTAAAAAGGGTGTTTTCAAGAAGAGTTGTTCAATACTATCTTGTCAAAGATGGAATATGAGATGGCCTGATGCCAGGTAAGTATGTATGGTGAAAATTAGGGTTATAATAGATGACGCCTAATCTGTGAGGTCAGAAGATCATCTGATGGCCTAGGGACCAGAATTTGGGAGGTACCATTTGCAAAATAACAATTGTCTCACCGAGGCGGGCATACCCATGCTCAGGATGAAATAAAATCATGGCTACCAATCAAATACATTGTAGATCCATGTCATATAACTATATAAAGTGTAGCCGTGAGCAATACAAAATAGATCTACATCTCAAAATAAAAAAGATATACATGTATAGTATCCATCTTCTAGAAGCTGATAAGGCCTGATGGTTGGAGATAAGGTCTTCAGAGCTCGAGCAACAACTTCAAAATATTCAAAAATTGAGTAGGAGAGTAATATGAGTGTACAACCTCACTACCCAAAGGTCTTCGACGGCTCGTCGATCATGGACTAGAGAATCTTGATGATTAGACTAAAGGCTTTATTAATTTCGAACAAAAACTTGATTGGACTTTCGGAATGGTCGGGCATAAGGTCAAGAGACAAACTACAGAGGGGCCAAATCATGGCTTGGTAAAAAATTCCATTAGACCATAGCACGAAAAGAGATGAGACTCAGGCAGCATGGCATTAACATAAGTTTACGAGGCAGGAGGTAATGCAAACTCTTCATATGTTTGGAATAATAACCAAACGGAGGAGGACACAACTCAATGTAGTGGGAACAACTTCCTAAGGTCACATTAAATCCCAGGGTTTGACGAACAAACTGAAAGATGTGATTTATCCAAAGGTGACTCATTGTGCTGCCAATACAAAGAAAATACTTTTCCCTTCCTCTTTTTGGGGTATATTTGATTTTTTTGTCTTTTTCAATAATTTTGGAAAAAGAATAAAAGAATGTTATGTTACAAAGGAGGAATCAAGTGTCACAAACATACTAGTTCCAACTGCATGGAACATAGGGATTCTTAGGGAAAAGGGACATATGCAAGAAAAGGACACTCGAGAAAAATCCTCCAGGGGCCAAAGGTGTCAAGACGCAGAGGCAAAGTGCTATAGGGCTTGCGTATAAGGCATGCTTCAGATGGTTCAGTTGAGAGTAACATGGAGCTGGCATTAGGCCAAAGACGTGGGTATGCAAATGCGATTAATAAGACACACAATGGTAACATCCTTCGATGTAATTTTAACAAGCCCAGAGAAGGTAAGCTCGACGATTTTTCATATTTAGAGAGTTTGTAAAACGTAAAAGGAGACCCCAATGGGGTACCTTTTTCGAAGGTAGTCTAGTCGGTTCGAAAAAGGGGTAAACTAGCACTGACAAGATGTCTATTCAAAACCATTTTAACGAGTGTGATAAAGACAAGATCACTCAACCATTTTTTCATTTTTAAGGAGTCTGAAAAAAGCTTAACTATGGACCCCGTCAGGAATTTTCTTCTGGACCTTTTTAATGAGTGTGAAAGAATAAGGTCACTCAGCAATCTTTTCAATTTTAGGGAGTCTGAAAAGAGCTTAACTATGGACTCCATGGGGGTTCCTTTTTCGTAAATTTAGTCCCTCGGGCCCAAAAAAGGGTTAAAATTATACCTGAGGGTACTCTTCTAGAGAACCGAGGCCTCTAGAGTATACTTGTGTTTGTATAGTTGACCGTTCATACTGAAAAAGGGGTAAACTACCACCGAATAGATGTGACTTCAAATTTCAATTTAATGAGCGTGAAGGTCAACAAGATCGCTCGACAATCTTTTCATTTTTAGAGGGTCTAAAAAGGGCTTAAAAGAAGAACCATGGGGGATATGACTCATGTATGAAACTGGTTTAGGTAGAGCCTGTTGCTAGGCTCAGAACAAGAGTCTCTTCGATATTCAACTTGTAAAGTCTCCCAAAAGGGAAGAAAACACAAACCATGGTGCAAGTCCTCTCTCAATATAGAAACCGTAGACATGGCTTCAAGGATAGCCTCATATGAAGGTAATTCAAAATCTGATAAATCATGCAAACGAGGGTCGACAGTCCCAAAGGGTGAAGTAAATTGACCATACTCCATATGACGATGGAGGTTCTGGCCAGGATTGGCAGAGTCTATCAGCGAAGAATCACAAGCATGAGGGCTTGAGGATCTACAAACAACGAGATCAAACTCGGAAGGATACTCAAGACTACTTGGACCAAGAGGGGGAAACAAAGGCTCCCATGCACCCATTGGATAAACCAATGGATCAATTGCTGAGAATAAGTCTCTGGAAGGCCAACATGATTTCATAGGTTCCTTCTCAGAAGCAATTGAACATCAAGGATAAGATGCCACCTAATCAACCTGTGGCGAGGTAGAGTCTACACGAACGCTAGGAACATATAAAGGGGTAGTATGAAATAATGTCGAATTAGGATGGTGATTATCAGATGCCAGCTAGTCGATAGTGACAATGCTTCCATTATGAGGGAAATGCATCACCCAGAAGTGAGTAGAAACCACATCATTCATAGCATATACATAATAACACTCGAGAAGCATATTGAAATCTAACGGGCCTTGCACCACTATAACATCAATGCGAACAATCTCCCCACCTAACGAGATAGGAAACTGAGGAAGAACCGCAAAATATTCACTAGGACATCTGTCAAAAGAAAACAACTCATGTGAAGCAAACACAAGCTTGGGAGAACCCAAGACTTTCCAAACCGAGGAGGATAAAATACTTGCAGAGGCTCCTTCATCCACAATACATCAATAAATATTTTTTGAATTAACTTCCACCCTTATTTGAAAGGGTGCGGAGGAAGGAAGACGAGTCTCAACAAGGTCATTCCAATCAAAGGAAACCATCCTAGGGCTTGGAGGGGGTGTGCTCAAAGTGAGTGAAATGCCCCCTTGTTCTGAAAATACTGAATCGTAAATGCTAAAAACATGGTCTAAAGGCACCTCACCCCCCAAAAGAGGATTGGGATCAGCCGATGAATGCATCGACATGACCACTTTCATAACCAATGGTTGAATAGGTTGCGAGACTACATGGTCTAAAGGCACCTCTTCCCCCAAAATAGGAGTGGGATCAACCAATGACTGCATCAACATGACCACTTTCACAACCCATGGATGAATAGGATGCGAGACTACATGGTCTAAAGGCACCTCACCCCCCAAAAGAGAAGTGGGATCAGTCGATGACTGCATCGGCATGACCACTTTCACAACCAATGGTTGAATAAGATGAGAGACTACATGGTCTAAAGGCACCTCACCCCCTAAAAGAGGAGTGGGATCAACCGATGACTGCATCAGCATGACCACTTTCGCAACCAATGGTTGAATAGGCTACGAGACTACATGGTCTAAAGGCACCTCACCCCTCAAAAGAGGAGCTGGATCAGTTGATGACTGCATCGACATGACCACTTTATCAACCAATGGTCGAATAGGCTGAGAGACTACAAGGTCTAAAGGCACCTCACCCCTCAAAAGAGGAATGGGATCAGCCAATGTTTGCATTGGCATGACCACTTTCGCAACCCATGGCTCAATAGGTTGTGAGGAAACCTCAAAAAACTCAGAATCAAAAGAGCTTGCAGACAGGGACCACAATCTTTGTACCTCTAGAATGCCAGGGCACAAATGAGTAAGGTGATCTCCCTTGCAAAGCTTACAAGGGAACTTAGGCTTACATCCTATCCGTCTAGGTTTCTCAATAGAATTAATGCCCCCAGCATGACTAGTAGTGGTTGGTTGAACATCTTCAGCATGACTTGCAGAGGTTAGTGATGGGTCGATAACATGACTTGCAAAGGCTACAGACCTATTACCAGTATGACTAGCAGTGACTGGAATTTTTCCCCCATCATGACTTGCAGAGGGTGGGTGTGTTCCCCTAGCATAACTTGTAGAGGATGGGTGTTGGTCTTCAACATGACTTGCAGAGGGTTTTGACCTATCTCCAACATGACTCGCAGAGTTTGGTGATTTCTTCTTCCTATTCTTCCTCTTTCTATTTCGTTTAGACTTTCGGTTACTAGTAACTGTACTTTCACCAGAGGCGAGAGAAGGAGGAGGAGAAGAATTTGTTGACAAAGAAACATTAATAGGGTGCCAATGACATAAAGTTCTTAACTAAGAAGTGTCAAGACCATTTGGGACATTTGGAATGGTACCCAACCAAACCAGTAATCCCACATTCAACCCAGGAATGTACAAAGTGGCCATCAAAGGGACACCAACATTTCCGAAGAAAGGAAAAGCACAAGAATCCCCTTGCGAAGGGGTTCCTTGGTTGGTATCATCGAGAAATTTAGCCATGAATATATTATGCATAGGTTCTCCCTTTGCGGGATCATTCAAGTCCGTAAAAGT
>SNQJ01S0097663.1:8837-40187 GCA_010110895.2 Picea sitchensis | reverse complement strand
GGGACACCAACATTTCCGAAGAAAGGAAAAGCACAAGAATCCCCTTGCGAAGGGGTTCCTTGGTTGGTATCATCGAGAAATTTAGCCATGAATATATTATGCATAGGTTCTCCCTTTGCGGGATCATTCAAGTCCGTAAAAGTTTCACACACTGACTCTGAAGAACCAATGTTATCAAAACAAAGCTTATAAAGAGGCAGATCCACGTTTCTAAGCGGAAGACTAAAAAATCCTCTCAACTAGCAGAGTGGGCAGTCTACCACCCTAGGCCAGAGACCCAAAACCACAACTGACTAACTCACTATGGAAAACTAGGGAGCACAAAGCACACACTAAAATTTCCTAAAGGCAAATCAAGCAAATGACTAACTAGTTGGAAGAATAGTTACACCAACCAACACTAGAGAAACTTACCGGTGCAAGTGCAACTCAAATATGGAAGCACCCTCCAGGTATACTCTGCAAAGGATGGCTCGATGTCTATCCTAGGTAGAACGGTATACCCCCGCGATCACCTATGTAAGTCCCTAAAATAAAGGCAACTAGGTTGCCAACTCATGAACAATCACCAGGTGGGTATAATCGACAGTCGGGTGGACCGCAATGAAAAGGGTATCAAGCCCAAAACCTATCAAGGGTATCGAAATCAAGTGTTCCAGAAGACGAATGAGGACCTCTAACGGATTCGAGACCCACAAAGCTCCATGGAAAATGTGATAAATGGAATCCCAAGACAAGTCCTCTATATGTGTTCCCCACTACGCTTGGTCCGGCTTTGGGGGGGTTATCTTCGCTACCATTCTGCATGCGACCTCATGTTTATCCCATGTGTTAGAGGGGGGTCTCGGATAATTTCCACATTACTGGACTTCTAAACTCCTTAGAACAGACTTGTATGTATTTTTTATAGCCTTGAAGAGTTTCCTCTGCAACCTAAATTAAGGCTCTAACCGAATCTAGTTGATGGACCCTACAAACATAAAGTTTAGTAAATTTTAATTAGCATTCTTTTTACTGGCTTGATTTACTCAAAAGGGTACGGTAGTGCAACTGATGGTGTTAAGACTCTTGAGAAAAATGATGAAACTTATATGAACACTGGCAAAGAATGATTATATTTCTTATTTTTTTCCTTTTGAAATGATTTTAAAATTAGAAGAAAATGCAACGCTATGCTAATTTCTCTTTCTTTTTCAAATAACAATGCAAAGAAAATGCCAAGAAAGAAAGAGATCTAACAAACTAAGTTTTTTTTTATATTTTCTTCCAATCAAAATAAGTTAAAAAAACTAGGAAACACAAAAAATATTTTAAACGAAAAAGCAAGCTATGCTGGAATACAACCTAGGCTAAAACTGCTTATGACAGAGACCAGAAAGAAAAAAGAAAAACCTGGGAAGTAAAAACTTGACAGGGAAGAGGATGACTGCCTCCTCAAAATTTTCTAGACAGACACGCGATTGTCACTTCAACAGCCAGGGTATGCACGTGGGCTGCCCAAAGACAGGATGCGTATGCACGCATTCAAGCCCACTACAGGCCACATGTGCCTATGTTTTTCCTCAAAAAAGGAGGATAAGCAGCTAAGCTTAGGCAGGGAGTACCTTAAAGGTGCAAAAATTTACTTTGACAAAGAAGAGGCAAGAAAACTTTAGCAAAACAAAGATAATCCTGAGGTTTTTACCTGACTATGGACTATTCAATCAAAGACCTAGAAGGACCCAGAATATCCCTGGGAAGGATCACTTATGCATGGGAGAGGATGACTTCCTCTTCCTAAGAAGGATTTTTTGGGTTCTCAGACACGCAGCTAGCACTTCATCAGCAGGCGTACATTCACGGGATGACTAAAGGTAGGGTGTGTGCATACGCAGGTTGTCCCACTACAAGCCACGTATGCCTTTTAAGACTCTCAAAAACAGAAAAGAAATAGTTTGGTAAGCAGAGCAGGGAAGAATGGTATTGAGAATCAGAACCCCTGAACACTCAGACTTCTTGCAAAAACTCAAAAAAGGTAGTAAAACCAATTTCAAAATACCCAATAAAAAATCCCCAAAGAACCCTAGAGAGTCCCTAGTGGAGTCGCCAATTCTGTTCTGGGTGGGAAATCCCTCCTACAGACTTAGCATTTAAGGGCTCTAATCATGCATGCAGAAAATGACCATTTAAAGGCCTCCACTTTTTCCTATTCTCCCCACACAAAACCCCACATCCATGCAATACAAAGGTGTAAATGAGATTTGGTGACTCTACCTTAAGTCCTTTGTTTGATGTCGATCCCTTTGCTTTCACTCACTCTTTGATTGCAATCCTCCTCCCAAAGTTGACCTTCATTCACACATGAACAAACAAAAAGCCGCGAGCATGCATTTCATATACTAATTGTTGGGTTAGTTGTGACAATATCATAAAATAAATATTCAACTTGAACACATGATATGGTGGGATAGGAAAAGTATTCCTTTTTGTATTAATCTTCACAAGAGTAAACTTTACAATATGTGGTCGGCACTACTCCTTGAACCTGGTCCTGGGCTCCTCTTCACAATGCACCAACTACTCAAGCTCATAATGCAATTACGAGAAATTGGAGCAAAGGAGGGATAAATTTGGGCAGAGTTTATATACTCTTCTTTCTCCTTTCAAATGGGACCCCTACCCCTTCTTTTATAGGATAGAAGGAGCTAGGTATTTGGTTGAGTGACTAGCCATGCATGGTCGAAAGGTTTAGATAACTTACCCAAAACTGTGTGTTCCGTCGGTAACTTTCCATTTTTTTTACTTTTGTAGGTACACACGGGCTGTAGTGGGTCGGCTAGAGTGTACACGTGGGTTCTAGTGGATCAGCAAGAGTGTACACATGGGCTGTAGTGGAGCAGGGTGCGTGTACTTTTAAAAAGGGTGTTTTTAAGAAGAGTTGTTCAGTACTAGCTTGGAAAAGAAGGAATATGAGATGGCATGATGCCAGGTAAGCATGTATGGTGAAAATTAGGGTTATAACACTTGATGTATCCCCCATCAATGACATGAAATGGGTAAAAATATTTGAAGTATATCAAATTAACAAGTGATTTAGAACTGACTTAGGGATGGTCAATCCAATAGAAGGCTTAAGGACTGCAGAAATGGACGACACAATAGAAGGCTTTCTGGGTTGAACTTCTCTTTGAACATATTGACGACATGACAATTGTCTTGGAATTGACTCAACAACATGTATCACAGACCAAAAAGTAATCTTATAAAGGAGTATGATCAAGAGACAAGAAAATTTTCCAACCTAGACACAAAGTGAGTGAAAGGGTGTCATGTTCAAAGGTGACTCTTCCATAGAATACAGGTTTAGAAACATTTCTCTCCCAATTTTTCCCCCACCATTTCTAGCGAGTACCTCTTTATTTTTACGCAAGCTTGAGGAGGATAAAATATGCTTGTAATGTAAGTTCATCTTTCAGATGAGTCCCTTGGAGTATGTTTATCAAACCCTAGGAAGGAGTGATTCGGTCCCATATGGGCCTTTAGATGTTTGTTTTATGAGTCCAAAGAAAGTAAACTCAGGGGTTTTTCATATTTAGAGAGTCTAAAAAACACTTAAAGGAAACTCCAAAATTTCCTTTTTCGTAAGTTAGTCTGATGAGACCAAAAAAGAGATAAACTATTGTTCAATAGACGTGATTTCTAATACTTTAATGAGCGTGAAAAGAACAATATCGTTCGACATTATTTTCATGTTTAGAGAGTCTGAAAACAGCTTAAAGGGAAATCCAGGGGGTTCCTTTTTCGTATAAACTTTATGAGTCTCAAAAAGTGATAAAATTTTACTCTGTTACTATATTTTGTTTTTATAAAAGCTTAAAACTAGGCAAAACTATGGTTGGACCTGGTTTCATTTTTACACAAGCTCGAACCATAGGAAAATATGCTTGAGGTAGGTGGTTTTATTTTTACACAAGTTTGAACCATAGAAAAATATAATTTGACTTCCCAACGCATAACATAGGTATGGTTGGTACTTAGCCCCCATCTTAAGAAACTAGTGGCTCTAACTTCAGCATGAATCCAAGAGGCTGAAAGCATTTCCCCCCAATCTTTGTTTCATCCCTAGGAATAGGAGGATGAAATATAGCTTCAAAATACTATACAAAACGAAGTACTTGACTCAATCTAAGAAAGGGGGAATCTATTTCATTTTTTAATGAGCTTGACATAGGAAAACAACTATGCTTGTAACCTTTGTTTCATTTCTTAACGAGGTTGTCACAGATATGAAAAACTATCCTCACAACTGGTTTCATTTTTTAATGAGCTTGAAATCAGAAAACCATGCTAAAGGCTGGTTTCATTTTTTAATGATCTTGAAATCAAAAAACCATGCTCAAAAATCTCTTCTTGATCATGGCTTCCAAGAGGGCAATGCTCTGGAAGGACACCATGTCAAGGGAAAAAACTCGGTCATGGATTGCAATAGATCTTCACTGGACAGAAGAACAATGCTCTGGAAAGACACCATGTCGAGGTTCACGACGGAGGTAAGGAGATCAAGCTCCAAAATTCCTACAAAAGATATCACCATGTCAACTACCATATCCAAGTCATAAGATAATGATCTTACAGTGAGAGGCTTATCTACATTGATAGTTGAAGGCATGGGAGACAACGCCACATAATTGACCTATGGCATGGGTGATAGTGACTACATACATGAACCGTTCATGGAAGTCATCATGTTGATGGTTAAGTCAGGGCCAATGAATGAAATTTGATCCATAGTCACAATTATTCCATCCTAAGGGAAAGATATCACACGAAAAAGAGTGGACATGATCACTTTCATGGCATAGACATAATCTTTCCCAAGGAGTAAATCAAAATCCAAGGGGTATTAGACTACCATAACATCAATAAAGATAGTTTTCCCTCCCAAAGTTATGGGAAACTAAGGAAGGACTCCTAAAGGGTGATTGGTTATTCTGTTAAAAGATAACAAATTTTGCGTAACTAGCACAAGCTGAGGATAACCCAAATCTTTCCAAGCAATAGAGGACAAAATACTAATGGACGCACCTTCTTCTATTAATGTCTGAGGAACATCCCGACCACAAACATGTACTATAATATTGAAAGGAATGTGAGGGGGAAGAGGAGGTCCAGTTAGCGCACCCCAATAAAAAAGGATGGCCTCATTACTCAGAGAAGGTTCCAAGAGAGAAGGAGGAACTCCCCCCAACACGATAGATTTTGTATCAAAAAGAAAAACATGGGCAACATCGGATTTACTCTCTAGCAGGAGAGTAGGATCGATCGATGACGAGACCAAATCAAACACTTGAGTTGCATTCTCCAAGCGGAGATTGGGGTCGATAGATGGAAACGGATCGACTACTTGGATTTCACTCTCTAAGGAGAGAGTGGGAACGACCTAGGATGGGACCGGATCGACCACTTTGTCAACTGGTGAAAATAAGGACATGACCAGATTGACTACATGATCAACTGAGATGACCAACAAAGGGACCGGATTGATCATCCCATCAACTATTGGTGGGTCGAGAGTAATCTTGCGATAAGAATCTAGAAGTTGAGGTTGGGAAACAGTCATGTCTTCTAGTAATTTTCAGGATTTTTCCATACGAGGAAAAATGTGAGTTTGATGACTCCCTCCACATAACATACAAGGTAAATTGACTCTACGTTTTCTCTTCCCAACCGTATCTTGACTAGTTGACGAGAGGTCACCAACATTTTGATCAGAGGCTGATGACATGAGTTGATGAGGGTGTGTAGACCATGATTCTATAACCTTGGATAGACCATGGCAATCCTTAAGAATATGGATACCCTTACAAAGCCTGCAAGGGTACTTGGGCTTATGGGTTGCTTGGGTGGTATTGGCATCATCAACACTCTCATCATGATTAACAGTAACTGGTTTCTTTCCAACATGTCCGGTAGTGGTTGGAAGTTCAGACCCTTGCTTATTTTTCTTCTTCTTCTTATCCATCGGGTTACTAGCTTCAGAGATTTCACCCGACGAACAAGATGAAATGGAGGAATATCTTACAAGTGAAGAAGGAGAAGAAGATCTTACTGGTGAAGAAGGTGAAGCATCAACATGAGGTTGATGTTCTTGGGAAGAAGTTCTTACAACCAAATCACTAGTTTCATTCTAGATTACCTAACTGGAAAACAACCATAATAGTAATCCAATTCTGATACCTGGAAGGCTCAAAGTATCGATGTGAGGAGGACCAATGTTTCCATAAGAAAGAAAAACAAAAGGTTCCCCTGGAAAAGGGATTCCTTCATTGGTCATTCCGGGAACTGACGCCATTAAATAAATATCCAAACTAGAGTCTGCCATGGAAAACAAACAACACATGTTAAAAATCTAGTAAGAAAACAAGCAAACAA
Source organism: Picea sitchensis (assembly GCA_010110895.2). Taxonomy (NCBI): domain Eukaryota; kingdom Viridiplantae; phylum Streptophyta; class Pinopsida; order Pinales; family Pinaceae; genus Picea; species Picea sitchensis. The sequence continues at coordinate 33,776 of SNQJ01S0097663.1, read as the reverse complement.
AACCTTCTTACAATGAACACACTAGTTGGTGATGAAATCCAATGTCGTAGGAACAATGCACGAAGGGGATGAGATAGAGAGGGTGGAAAATTTATGTTGACAACCTGCTTAACCCCTAGTGCAAGCTCCCACACATAATCATGGGTATACCCTCCAAGGATCCCTAGTGAGTTTCACCAACATCGATTCCAGGTACCATGAAGACTTGCCCCTCCATATTCACCTCGTGTAAAGACCCTAAAGAAATAGGCTACTAAGGTTACCAATTACAACAATGATGCATGGGGAAATAGTCAACAGTCTGATCCATGCGCAAAGGCAGGGTATCTAGCCCAAAATCAACTCGAGAGGCTCCCACACATAATCGTGGGTATACCTTCAAGTAACCCCCAAGAATACATGCAATATCTACACTAAGACCAAAAAAGTAGGGTGAGTAACTCTGCCAATCCTAATGCAACCTCAAGTATGACCCTTGTGTTAGAAGGGCTTTCCAATACAAAATGTAGCAAGTGGATTTGAATTCTTCCTATCACAAGATACTATTGTGTGTTTTCATCTTTGGAAATTTATATTTCACACCTATTCCAAAGCCTTGCAACTAATATAAGGTAGGTTTGCTACCAGAAAATATAAAAATGTCTGATAAAATTTAGTTTAGTGCTTTATTTTTAAGGTTATTGTTACTCAAGAGGAAAATGGCATGGACTAAATGGTGTTTTGACCGACTCTAAATAATGCAAAGAAATAAAAATGCAAATATTTCACTTTGATGAAAGCTATATTACGAGAAGGAGAAAACGTTATCATTCCTAGATGCACAAATGTCCCAAAATTTTATGAAACTCTGCACAAATGTCCCAAAATTTTGATGAAACTCATTAATATGAGGATCTTCAAGAAATGAGTAAAAAATATTGTACACTAATACACGATTCTTTGCCCCCAAAAGAAATGAGTCAAAAATTTTATGAATTCAAGATCAAAAATGCCAAAATCCATGCCATTTTCGCTATCAAATGCAAGGATGCCCCCAGTCTAATGCAAAGTAAGAAATTAATTTATTTGTTTTAAAGATAGCTAAAAATATTCTAAATTTATCAAGTAGACTCTAATCAAATCCAAAAATCACCCCAAAACCATATTTAAGATCTGGGCAAGAAAGAGAATCAAAAGTCATTTTTTTTTTCACAATCGTTGAAGGATGTAGACTAGCACAGCATGATGATCCTTGATCGTCAAGTAGGATAGAGAAAGTGCAAAAATAACAAGTGATGACGTCAAGACTGTCAAAAGGTAGGGTGCATCGATCCTAAATCGTCGCACTGTCCCTCAAAGTAGGGTGCAACGATCAAAGGAAAAATGGAAAAAATAAAAAGCAAGAAGGTTTTTCCAGTGAAGTTTAACAGTCAGAGAGTCAAACTGGATCTCCTAGTGACTTAGAAAATAGAACCCAAGAAATCAAAGAAAGAAAGCAAGACAAACTAGGAAAACAATATGTTCCCCAGTATGGTCGCCAATTTTTCTATGGGATTAATCGGTAAATGCGGCCATAAACATATCTCCCTAGATCCACCTAGATCTAGAACAAAACAGAACAAAATATGATGTTTTCCCTATACTCTAATTATTGAGTTTACTATTTAACAAGAGATAGACAATATATCGTTTAAATGTCGTTTCCTCTTTCCATTGCCATCCTAGCTCCACTCTAGTGATCCTGTGATATTGAATATGCAAGGGAATACAAGCTAACCAAAGTGAAAGCAATACAATGAACTCAACAAGAACCTATGTATGTGATCAAGGAATCATACAATAAAACAAAGCAAGTTTTATGGGAAATAAACATATCACTATATCATATTAAAATGAAAGTGGAGATTACAACCAAATCCTTGATGTCACAAGGTCCCCTTTCGATGGCCCTTTTCTCCAACACACACACTTTTTTCAACCTTGAATGAAGAAGATCCAAAATGACTTGATGAACTGAAATGAAGCTCTCAAGTATGAACTAAAGTAGAATTCCTCATCCAATTCTTAGCCTATTCAACCTTAATCTTTCTTAACCTTTTCCATGAGATATCCCTCTTTATATAGGGGAAAGATATATGGTTGAGGAGATTAGGATTATTCCACCAAATCAGAGAAGCGATTAAGATCCAAACCATCTGGAGGCCACCTCATATTCTAGAAGATCCCCTTCTAGAAATTTCAAGAAACCTGACCTTTTCTTAGTCTTCCTACAAATATGTCGCAGTCCAACTCCAAAGCATAAGGCGACAATCATGAATTGTCACACCATGTGTATAGTGTAACCTGTGATGACCTTTCTTAATAGGGTTTTTGAGAAGAGAAAGCCAATTACTTTCCTCATGGAGAAAGACTCTTTTTATCTTTTTATGGGAACATGAACAAAGGTTATCAGTGGATCACTGGAGTGACCAAAATAATGTGTAACAGTGAGAGATACTATACTTTTTTATGATCACAGACATTTATATGGCACATGACTAGAGAGAGATATAGATATTTTGGGTAAAGAGGATGCAAGAACAGGGTACATATACAGTCTAGATATAGTGACAGGTTATAGATCTATGTGAAATAAGTTATAGAGGGTGAGAAATTTTCAAGAGAAAGGAAACCCTAGTTTTCAGAAGGCATACATAGGTTGCATAATAGTTTGGTCACATACATACATGGACTACATAAACAGATAGGGAGGGTACATACCCATGCTGCAAAACTATAGGTCATGTACCTATTGTATTTTTGTTGATTCATGTTCATTTCAGGTACAAATTGATTACAGGGTAGTTGTATAGGTTGGATGCAGGTCAGTGGTACAGGTTGATACAATTGTACACTGGTATATCTCACAGTGATAGTCTAACAGTGGTTTCATCATGCTAACTATACATCAAGGTGGTTGTATGGGGCAATGATAGGTGGTTTTTGCCACCTTCTGTTTGTATCTAGAGAACTTAGGGGGTTTTAGCCTCCTTCTGGTTGTATCCAGAAAATTGGGGAGTTGGAGATTCCCTCAGGTTGTAGCCTGAGAAACTAAGGGGTTGGATACTCCTTCTAGTTGTATATGGAAAACAAAGGAATTTGGTGCTTCCAATGAATGTAGTTATTCAATACATATAAGAAAAACAATTATGTGGTTTTCTCCCGCTTTTGGTTTCCACGTAAAACACTAGTGTATTGTGTATGTGTATGATTGTTCATTTGTTCATTGCTTATTTACTCTGTATTTATTGGATGATAATTCTACATTGATATAAAACTTGGATTATATGGTTAAAAAGGATTAAATTTTTCTATTACTGATTCACCCCCCTCCCCCCCTCAGTAATCCAACAGTTGTGATAAATCAATGTTTTGTTTCAAGGGGTGCACGAGTAATCATGTGTACTATTGGAAACTCTGACACCTTTGTATAATGGACTCTGGTTATTGTTGTGCAACCACTTGATACAGTGTGTGTGTGGTGAGTTGGTGTAGCATATGTCCATTCGTGATTGCTAATGCAACTCCAAGTGGCAGCAATAGTCGAGGACCATGCATCTCTTTCAAAATTGGCATGTGTTTCATCTATACCTTCCTTCTCATTAGTGAGCTTAAAATGTTTGCGCAAAAAATATTCACTACGAAGGTGTTGCGTTATACTTCTTGTTAACGTAAGAAAGAAGGATAGGTACAAAGAAAGATTCCTTGCCACGACCCAAAAAGAAAAAAATGGGGCTCTCTTACTCATGCCTCTGGTGTCACCTGCAACCTTAAATATCTTATTGTTTTTGTTAAAGACCAGTTTTGTTTTCTCAAACACTTCATCTGTCTCAACAAAAATGTGTTTCGTTTTCAGTTTCCATTGAGCACGGGCGATAGATGCACATGCCTTAACAATGGCTGGTACACTCTTTGAAATGTTATGTGGCCTTTTCCTTTGACATCCTCTGTTCCACCCTAAGCTCAAAAATTACATCTTGTGCCTCTCTGAGTTGTTTTTCAAGACAATTTACAATCCCTCTTCTCATTATGGGAGAGGTAGGGTTTAATTGACCTACTCAACTCTGCGATGTTAGTGTTTCAATAGTCATTTCTACTAGTTGTCTTCTTAACTCTCTATTATCTTGATAAAGTTGGGAAATAGTGTTGGTAGTACGTCTGTCATTACACCAAAACCCGTAGGTGATTAGTAAAATCACCACCACCAGATTTCAAGGATCCATGAGAGGAACTTATTCCCTTGTCACGATATGCGTGGGGAGTGTTGACTACTTGCAATTTCGTGCAACAAACTCCCCCTCAGCGCGAGACGAGTGTGTATCGAACTCGTGACCTCTAGCTATAATACCATTTGTTGGTAGTATGACTTTCATTACACCAAAACCCATAGGTGATTGGTAAACACACCACCGCCAGATTTCAAGGATCTACAAGAGGCGATTAGTCCCTTGTCACGATACATGCGGGGAGCACTGACTACTTGCAATTTCATTTCTAGTACATCTATCATTACACCAAAACCCATAGGTGATTGGTAAACTCACCACCACAAGATTTCAAGGATCCATGAGAGGTGATTAGTCCCTTGTCATGATACACGCGGGGAGCACTGACTACTTGAAATTTCGTGCAACAATATCCCCCTCAGCATGAGACGAGTGTGTATCAAACTCATGACCTATAGATCTTATACCATTTGGTGGTAGTTCATCTCCCGTTACACCAAAACCCACAGGTGATTGTTAAACTCACCACCTCCATATTTCTAGGATCCACCAGAGGCGATTAGTCCCTTTTCATGATACACGCGGGGAGCGCTAACTACTTGCAATTTCATGCAACAAATAGCATGTTGCACTTGCTTCAGTTGTTGTGACAATTCCTGAACATTTTCAATCTCTTCTCTAAAATCCTCTTGTCTTTCATCAATTCCCTTGCTTGCACCTATAACAAGCTCTAGTTGAATGGTGTGCATGGGAAATCTATTGGAAACAAACTCGGTGCACCGTTTACTGGGAGTTTCGATCTCCTCATTTTCATTAGTAAACCTTGACCTTCTTTTCTTCTAGGATGTTGGTTGACTGAATGATGGGTCTTCTAATTATTTCCCTTTTATTTTTCCCATAACATCTTCCTTTCGCGCCTCTACACTACGAAGCATTGATTCCTCTACAAATAAAGGAATGTATCCTTTCGAGTCTCTGGGGATTTTAGCCAAAATCATAAAAGAATCCCAATCCTTGTTTAAATATCTCAATTCTTCAACCACTAACAAATTTATCAATGAAAAATGGAATAAATTGTTCCCCGATTGATCAACCTTGGCCTGGACATTGTCTGCCATCTTTCCCAAGCTTCGACACAAGAAGAAAGGTAGATTCAAGGGATTTTTCTCTATGAAGTGAATCAGTAACCTGATGTAATATGGATACACCCTGTCAAACCTTCCGTCATAGGTGAAATATCTCCTTATTATCTTTAGAAGTTTCTCGAAAGGCTCTAGGAGATACTAGCTTGGAATGTCTGCTCCAATTTTCTGGTTTCGACATTCGGGATTGATGAAGTCCATATAACATGAAATTTATAAAGGAATTCCCTTAAACCATTTTTCTCCCCGTGGAGGGATATCTGTCACAGTTGAAAACATTTCCTCCATTGCTCGAAAAGTGATTCCTGCAATTATCCTGCTAACCCCAATAAAATTGAGAGCGAACTGCTCAACCAACTTTGCATTATATCCTTTGATCCTTTCGTAGAAACACATACATCCGACTTGTTCCAAAGCCGCCCTGATTATTGGGTCTTCATTTATCAAATTCATATCCTGAGGTTCAAACCCCATGGCCCTACCACTTCTCACCATCTTTCTTATTCTTTGGGAAACTTCCATGATGCCAATATATATCGATTACACATGCACAATAATGAATTGTGATACACTCTCTGCATGGAAAATAAGAATGCAAAACTTTGAATAGAATGCAAAGAAAGATAGCAACAAAAATCCTTTGCATGACCAAAGAAATCAGCCAAAAAAATTCCTAGGGGGGTTGCAAAGCATGATGGAAAATTCTAGCGCAGTGGGAAAAACTAGGCATGGTAGTAAAGCACGACAGAAAATTCTGCATAGTGGGGAAACTAGGTGCGGTAGTAAACAACACTGGAAGACTTGACGTGATAGGAAATTGTGACAGAAAATCCTAGCACAGTGGAGACTTAGTGTGGAAGAAAATATCAATGGGGAACTTGGAGAAGCAAAGGAATCTGTGCAATAGTAGGTAATTCGGAAGGAAGAAGGATGAGTGTGAGAAGAAAAAACTTGTTCCCAAAAACTTAGTATGCAGCGAGATCCATAAAGAATTTTAAACAATGACTGAAAACAATGGAGGAGACGTTGCGAAATCAAATCAATAGATCTACAATATGACTGGAAGAAAATATATTTTACACATCAAAGGGCTCCAGAGCTTGGTGAAAAAACTACGAATGATGCACAAACTCTAAAAGTGAAGGAGAGGTATGCAGGGTGACTAGTATTCATTCTTGAACGGATAAGGAATAAAATCATGGAAGAGGATGATAAATCCATGGTGACACAAAATTTGAAATAAGGTTGAATATTTGTGTAGCAAACTCGTGCAAAGGGTACACTTTTGAAGTGTGCAAAGTACAAATTATAGGAGAGGCAAATTACAAATGATCAGAGTGCCATGACTATTTACTTTTTCTGACTTCATGATTAGGGAATTATGCTCATAATATCTTTTGATGTCACCTTTATCCTAACCACTTGACTCGATTTTGGTACGTAAATTCCCATTTTTTGACATGACTCGATATTTAGGGAAATGAACCTTTACAAATAACACATGACTAATCATTATACCCTTTCCCGAATCTTAGCCAAATTTCTTGCTTGATATTTCAAACCATTCCTTAGTTGTCACTTACCTTACAAGATTTGATGCAAAAAATATGACTCATCTAGGACTAACTCTAGCTGAAAATATCATGGTGCTAGCACACCCCTTTCTCTCTTTTTCTATCTTTACCCCCCTTCCTGTTGATTAAGGTTGGTTGTAATTGATGTCAACCCTTGAAGAAATCCCCGTAGTACAAAGGTTTGGTTAATGGACCCAATATTGTTTGATGTAAAGATGACTTATTATTTTCTTGTCATGGTTGATAAGAAGTAAAGATGGATGAACTCTAAAGTGGTCCCCTTATGGTGAAAGCCCTCACGGGAAGACGTTTTCTGTAGTAAGAAAACCAATGATTAATTGTGGAATAATGAGATGAAGGACAATGAATTTTTCAAGTAAACTATCCTATATGCATATTTCTTGTCATTCCATTTCTAGTGGTATGTGGAACGTCACATAACTCCTCACGGTTAGAGAGTTATGGCCATGAGAAGTTGGAGACCCCAGGTTTGGGTAATGGACCCAAGTTTGTTTGATGGATAGCGGTATGAGTTACCTTGATATATTTTCAAGATAATATATTCTATATGGATAGTACATTTCATTCATTTCTAATTAATTGTGTGTAACATCCATGACTCCTCCTGGTTTGGAGGATTGTAGCTACGAAGTTGGAGGACCCTCATATCTCATCTGAAGTCCCAAAGGGTCAAAGTAGTCAAAATGATTTGAGGATTTTAAAGGTAAATAATAAAAAGGAGTAGAGTAATGAATTTTATTATAAATTCAAAGTGAATACAAATAAATTATTTCCAATAGTAAATTTAATGGAGAGATTAGAAATGGGTTAACCTAAAATAAGGAAAGTAGGGCTAAGTGACCTAGAAGTGTTTTAAGGGAAGCTACTTGGAGTATAAATAAAGGAACTAAGACTCTCTCATTTTAATTACACTTGGGCATATTGAACTGTGTGGGTTTAGGAGTAGCTCAGGATATCTAAGCCCAGTGAGGTAAGGTGAAGAAAAGAGGCCAAAATGCAAGGAGGATAAATTCTTTTGATATGGTGCTTTCTAAGGTGTTTTGGGGTAAAAATGTCATAACTCCTCCATAACAGATCCAAATTAGTGATAAAAAATGATTTGGTTAGGGTACAATATTTAGTATTATTTGTAATACTTTCATATCAATTAAGCAAATATTCCATGTGGGGCACTCTCTACAGGTCACTCTCTAGAATGAGTAGAATTCAATAAGGTATGCCATTTTTGCTATAGCCTTCTTTTAGAAGGTTCAAGTAGTGAAGACACTTGGAGGAATTGCATTAAGTACACTGAAGAACATTTTTTATATGTTTCATATATTTATACATTACAGGTACAAATTAGTATTACTTAAAGTTAGGGGTTGTTGACTAATCAAAACTAGGCATGTGAGACTAGAAACAAAGTTTGATGAAATGATAGTCTCTTGTTATTGAGAGGATTGGGAAGGTTTGGGAATGCAGTCATATACACTAGGAATGTGTGAGCTATAATAAGATTTGGATGGAATTTGTAGAAGTCTTAGTTGAGGTACATGTTGAGTACATGGTTGGAACAAGTAGTTGATGAGTTGGAGACATACATAGAGGTGTATAGTTGATGATGTTGGTACATATTGATGAGTCATAGTTGATGAGTAGTTGACACATGATTAGTACATACTTGGTACATGGTTGGATGCACTTGTTATGGTAAAGGTTGATTCTGAGGTTATTTGATGCAGTTGGTGCATGGTTGATACACTTGTTTATGGTACAAGTTGATTCTGAGGTTGAGGTACAAGTTGATGCATGGTTCAAGATTTATTGGTAGGGTTTAAAGCGATATATATCATAGTGACAAGTTGACAGGTACATACTTGGTACATGGTTGGATGCACTTGTTTATGGTACAGGTTGATTACAGGTTATTTGGTACAGGTTGGTGCATGGTTGATGCACTTGTTTATGGTACAAGTTGATTACAGGTTGAGGTACAAGTTGATGCATGGTTCAGATTTATTGGTAAGGGTTTAAAGCGATATATATCATAGTGACAAGTTGACAGTGGTTCCATCATTCTACTTCTACTTCAGGGTGGCAGGATGGGGCAAGGACAGGTGGTTGTAGCCACCTTTCGGTTGTAGCTGGAGAACATAGGGGGTTGTAGCCTCCTTCTAGTTGTAGCCAGATAATTGGGGAGTTGGAGCTTCCCTCAGGTTTTAGCCTTAGAAACTAGGGGGTTGGAGCCTCTTTCCAGTTGCAGATGGAAAACAAAGGAAGTCGGTGCTTCCAATGAATGTAATTCTTCAAGACATATAAGAAAAAATAATTTTGTGGTTTTCTCCCAATTTGGGTTTCCACATAAAACGTTGGTGTACTGTATGTGTATGTTTGTTCATTTGTTCATTGCTTATTTACTCTGTAGTTATTAGATGATAATGCTTCATTGATATAACACTTGCATTATATGGTTAAAAAGGATTAAATTGCCCTATTACTGATTCACCCCCCTCTTAGTAATCCAACACTTCCCTCTCTCTCCCTCCCTTCCTTTCACTCTCTCTCTACCCCACCTCTCTATATCGATCTCCATCACTCTCACACATTTTCAATATCATCTTTTCTCCCCATCTCTCTCTCTCTCTCTCTCTCTCTCTCTCTCTCTCTCCTACATCTACCCCTATATCCCCCTCCCTCTCTCTTCCCAACTCTCCCCCCTTTCTCTATTTACCTATATCTCCCCCTTCCTCTCACTATGTCCCTCTACCCCTCCTCTATATCCCTCTCACACTCCCTCTCTACCCCCATCTTTGTCTTCCTCTCTCTCCCTCTCACACTGGCACACAATCTCTCTCTACCCCCCTTATGTCTTCCTCTCTTTCCCTCTCACACTCTCACACACCCTCTCTCTACCCCCCCTTTATGTCTTCCTATCTCTCCCTCTCACACTCTCACACACTCTAGTAAGTTTGGTACATTGCAAGGTAATACATGGCCTTGACCTAGAGATGGCAAGAACTAGACCTAGACCTAGACATGTCAAGACTTAGACCTAGACCTAGACATGGAAATACTTAGACATGGAAAGGAATGGAAATACCTAGAGCTAGACCTATACCATGATCATAACCTACACCATGACCTAGACTATGATATATACCATAACCTATATACTGACATGGAGCTAGATCTAGACCATGACCTAGACTCCCCTAGATCGATATAACCCTAGGACCCCAGCTATACATGACCCCTAACACCCTCCACACTTGAGGCCTATGTTCACTATTCTTATACATCTTGTTTAAGGCCCCAAAACCCTTGCACCTCCATATTGGTCCTCTTACCACTACCCTATGCCTTAAAGCACTTTCAATCTTAAGCCCTTAGGTCATAGTTGTCCCGAAAACCATATAAACCTTTATTCATAAAGTTATTTGGGCCATACATTAATTTTTTTATCCATTGCATTAAGATAGTGCATGCACTCTTGTGAGTAGAAATAAATGAGGTCAGGTAATATGCCTACCTCATATCCCTACCTAGCAAGAATGTGTGTGTGTTCCTATAATGCATGCACCCTTTAGGTAGTATCTGTTCTAGGAACACACACGCATTCCTGCTATGTAGGGATATCAATAAGGAACATGCCTCAACCTCATTGTTTCCAAAAAACTTGAACTATTATGACGTATGCACGCAGACATAGAAACAACAAACATGTTTTTTGTATTTTTGTCTTTTTGGAAAGTGAACTTGTGTCTTATTTTGTAATTGGTATAAATAATTTTGAAATTGGAAGACAATTGTTAGTGGAAAAAAAAAATGTATTCTTGTGTGTTTTGTAAACAAATTTGTTTAATTTGAAGACAACTGTCAATGGAAAGAAAAATTGTGTCTTATGGTGTAATTCTTAGACATTTTTTTTTAATTGGAAGACAATTGTTAGTGGAAAGAAAACTTATGACTTCTTTTGTAATTGTAAGACAATTGTTAGTGGAAAACAAACTTGTTTCTTCTTGTGTAATTGGTAGAAAAAACTGTTTAACTAGAAGATAATTGTCAGTGGAAAGAAAACTTGTGTCTTCTTGTGTAATTGGTAGAAAATTTGTGTAATTGGAAGACAAGTGTCAATGGAAAGAAAACTTGGTGTGGCGTACTTTGAAGTAAATTATTCTTTTTAAACATGAGGAACATCAGAATTGAAGTAGAAATTATTTGAGGAAAAAAAAACATTGAGAATTCAATTGAAGAAACAGAAAAGGTAAGGTTAGGTATGTCAAAACACAGGTTTTCAGGAAAGGGAAATCCAAATTCTAGTGGAATAGATTATGATGTTGTTTCTCCTCCAACAGCATAAGCAAAGAATGGGATTTTAGTAGAGGATAATCATGTTCATACTTGTATTGAACCTCTAATAACTATCTCATTAAAACAAGTTGTTGTGGATTACCAAATGATGGAGTATTTACTTGGAGATGGTTATAAAATGGATGAAATTAGAGAGGAAACTAGTACACAACTTTCTGGTGAAGATGTTCCTATGGTGCAACTTCTTGTTGGACAATTAGACATTCTATAAAGTAGTCATGGGCATGTCCACTCTCCTCCTATAATTTCTCTGCCACTAATTTAAGGGGCAAGAACTATTACATTTGTAACTTCACAGTAGGGAGGTCAACAGTGCCAACATATGGGTTGATTGTCCTCACCTAGATTGATTAATTTGCAGTGAAGAACTCCTAAATGCATTTAGGTGGATTAAAAAGGTCTAGAATCATTTGAAGTTAAGTTACCTAACCATACTATTCCTTATAATTATTAAAAAATATTTAAAGAATATTTTGAACCAAAATATGATGCCGCTAAATGTCAATTATTTTTGGCTTTGTTAAAATATAGAAGTTTGACTATTGTTACGACAATTTTAGGTATTAAAATAGTCAGAAGATTAGAAACAAGTCATCATATCATTAGAAACCTTGTGGATGATTTTCAAAAAATTGGTAAGAAAAATTGATATAAATAATGTAATGTGACCCGATATGTCTTGTCACAATCAATTGTTAGAAAGATCACAAGAAAACATCATTTTATTAAGAAAACCTCTCATCTCATGAAATGCAATATCAAAACCTTTAGAATATATTTTAATAGACAAGATATCCTCAACACAAGTTTCCCAACATATTTGTGGGAATTCACTAGTAGGATACCTCGTTCTGACATGAAGTTAATTGGAGTAGTTAAGGGACTAGTAGAAGATTTCTAGCATGAGAACACTATGCCTTCTTCCAACCAAAAGGATGTACTAAAATTAAGAAGGAGATCTAGGGACCAGGAACCCCACATTAAACACTTTCTTGACATGACACAAACATGTTTGTATGAGAGACTTTACATAGTGCACTTAACTTGGGACAAATATCTTTCAATAAATGAAATCTTTGGTATGCTTGAATAAACACAATCTGTAACACATTTTTTTGGTAGATAGCACATTGAGTATGGTTATTATTATCACACACACACACACACACACACACACACACACACACACACACACACACACACACACACACACACACACACAATGAACTAGTTTTGATTGATAAATGACAAGGAAAGTAAAGAAAATGAAATGCAATACATGGAAAGGAAATTCAAGGGAAGGCAAGGCAAGGAAAGGCATGGGAAGGAAATGCAAGGCAAGGAAAGGCAACAAAATGCAAGGAAAGTAATATTAGACATGGAAAGACATGGCATGGCATGGAAAGGTCTATGTTTATGTCTAGGTCTAGTTGTAGTTCAAGGTCATAGTATAGTTCTAGGTCATGGTCTAGGTCATGGTCATGGTGTAGGTCTAGGTCATGGTCTAGGTATAAGTCAGGTTAAGGTAAGGAAAGGAAACACAATGCAAGGAAATACAATGCAAGGCGAGGTGATGGCAAGGAAAGTCAATGCAATCCAAGGTAAAGAAAGGCTAGACATGGAAAGGAAACACATAGCAAGGAAAGGTATAGGCCTAGGTATATGTACAGGTCTAGTTCATGGTTTAGATCTAGGTATAAACCATGACCTAGACCTATAACTAGACCATAATCTAGACATATACATATACCTAGACCTTTCCTAGACCTAGAACTAGACCTAGACCTAGACCTTGTTGAGACCTAGACCTAGACCTAGACCAAGACCTTTCCTAGACCTATATGTAGACCTATACCTAGACATAAAAAAGGTAAGGAAATATAATACATGTCAAGGAAAGGCATGGTAAGGAAAGAAAAGTCAAGACAATTCAAGGAAATACATGGAAAGACAAGGTGTGGAAAGGTAGGGTAAGGAAATGCAAGGCTAGACATGGCAAGGAAGGGTAAGAAAATGCAAGGATAGACATGGAAAGGAAAGGCTAGACATGGCAAGGCAAGGGATGGAAAGACATGGAAATACCTATACTTATACAAAATTGATGGATTAGATGAAGAAAATTGATTATAGGAAGGATTAGAGGAAGAAAATTGATTGTGTGTGTGTGTGTGTGTTGGCTGTTGCTAATACAATCAATGATGTTTACTAAGAAAAAAAAGTAAATTAAATGCACTAAAAAACTAACTATCAAAGAAAAAGAAAGGATGTAATATAAATATAATGAAAGATAATATACTTCAACATGTAACAAGTTTATAATAGCAGTAGTAAATCGATACTAAATCAGTAATATTTTGTGAGAAAAATATGCCAAATGAAAGACTAAAGACTAGTAAACCATTAACTATTGATTTGATCCATATTTTTTTGAGAATGAAATGAAAACAGAGATATAAGAAGGAAATACATAGAGATATTGCAAGAAGCATAGAGATGCAACAATATTGAATTTATATTAATGAATGGAATATATGAAACTATAAAAATATAGTGTGAAATAAACTTGCTAGAATGGCGGTTTCTTATCTCTCAGAAGAGATGTGATGGCTATTCCCATTCACAAGAATATTTGTTTACAATGAAGCTCAAAAGGTAGATGAAATGCCAAAACTATTTGTGGGCCCCAATGGGGGTACTTGATATGTCAACTTCCCGAGGGCGTAACATTTTCATATTATCTATATTTGGGGCACACGATAACTCATTGGAAAGGGATAGCCAAGACGTAAAAATTTCAACTAGGCCTAGTCCATGGCTATTGTCTAGGCCCCGTAATGTCAGAAAAACATCTTTTAAGGCCTCAAAACATCCCCGAAATTTCAGGACCCAAAAAATAACAAAACAAATGCCAAGGTGGAAAACCATGTTTTGAGTTAGAGGAGTAGGTGGGTGACCACCAATATACATATGTATCATTCATCCCTCGTTGGGAAGAAATGGTACCCATTACATCAAGTTCTTTTGGGATATGGGGAGGCATTGTTTTAATTTGAAACTTGGTGAGATGCTTCCCTTGCTGAAAACGTTGTCCTACTTGTACTTGGCATTATTTGGTTGAAGGTTGTCATGAAATTGTTATTGGAGGGGTTGGACCCATTCAACAAATATTGTTGCATGATATTCCTTGTTTTGAGTGTAGGAGGACTCTATCAGTGAAGATACAACATGAAGAGTTATATCAATGGGGGCTAATGGTTGGATCCCCAAGCATGCTTGAAAAGGGATCTAGCCAATAGAGCTATGGAAAGCTTTGTTATAGCTAGGATTGACTGGGTAGTGCATAGGGACCCTCATAGGGGAAGCATGAATATCTTTGTTCTCTTATAAAATCTTTTTGACCTACTTCTATTGGATAGAATGGTCTTGGGCCAAGGTTGTAGTGGTTGGAGTGTCCTTTTTTTCACCTACTAACTGGATTTTGAAGAGGGTAAGTGGTATGAGAGACAATTTTGTGGCACTATTTTCCTATGGCAATATTTGGAACTACCTCTGGTACCCTGTAGATATGACCCCCAAAGTAACAATGACACTACGTGATTGACACTCACAAACAACATGATGCTTCCACATATATAGTTGGCCTAATAGAAAATCAACGAATTCGAGTGAGGAAACATCACACAATACCTCATCCTTGAAGGGGTTGATTCCAAAGGCCATGCGACACTGCTAGCTGACATGGATATCTGATCCCTGGAATATTCACCCAATGTTGTATGGTTGCATGTGTGGTGTTGTCAAAAATTCCAATTGCTTCACTACCCTTACTAATATTAGGTTCTTTTGGATTCTTCTATCATTAATGAAATTCAATGGGTTCCCCTTCACCCACATATATGAATGGAAGAGGCACTCCCAACCAATATCCTTTGTCTCTTCTAATTGGATTTTTATGGTCACAATGAAAGCAATGGGTTCTACATCAACGATCTATTTTCTTTTATTGTTTTTTGAATTAGAGTTTGAGTCAAGATTCATCTCTTTTTCTTTTATCTCAACCACAAATGACTATTTCAAGTGACATTCATTGATGTTGTGCCAAGGGTTGTTGTGGAATTACCACCACTTTCAAGTCTCCTTATTCATCTTCCCATTACCCTTCTTTTCATGTAGCTTGGAATGGTTCTCTTGAGGTTTTGAGTTAGGGTCACCTTTACCATGCTTTGGTTGTTGCGGATTTGCAGAGCCAAACTCCTGCTTATTCTATTGCTTAGATTTCTTCTCAATTTTTAAATGATATCAATAAGTGTCTCCCATTGATGAGATGTCTGAAAACTACATTTATGTTTGGATGTACCTGTGTAGACACCCACATTATTTTAGAACTAGATGTCACTCAGATTATTTTATAACCAACTTGGTGCACAAGGTATGGAAGGTATTTGTGAATTCGGACACTGTTTGGTCCTCTCCTAATGTAGCATGGTCCATACCATGTACTATTTGTCATAGTTTCCAAGAGGGTAATAGTGTTACTTGATGTAATCCATAATAAAATCCCAAGTGGTTTTGGCCTAAATCATTCTAGACTCCACTCTAGAATTTTCCTCACAGTAAGTTTCCCACCAATTTTGGACATGGGAGGTAGCCTTAAGGAGGACAAAGGTGATCATTTACCTATCAAAAAAATTGTGGACAGAGAAAGAACCTTCTATCATATTTAACCACTTTTCCAAAGCATCCTCATCTATGTGACCTTCAAACACATGAATATCAAAGTTAACTTGTAACTTGAATGGGGTAGTTCCTCCAAAGTGGCTACTTGATGAAGACGTGTATGTTGTTGTCGATAGTCTTCGAAGTATTTGGGAAAAACATTCCATCATTTCATCCCTCTGTCATGTGAGGGCTTCCTAGAGCAACAAATGAATATAGTCTCATGCTCCCTTGTCTCTATTTTCTTCCACAATGGGAGGCCACTTGGGCTTACAAGAGAACTTTTACTCAATAGAAACTAGCTCAAGACCCAATTCTCTATACCCTAACCTCATCAAGGACCTGCACTAAGAAACAACAAGGAACAACCTATGCTCATACCATTGATCCATATTTTTCTGGAAAAAAAAATGAAGGCAAGGATATAACAAGGAAATACACATAGATATTACAAGAAACATAGAGATACAATAATACTCAATTTCTATTAATGAATGGAATATGTTGAAACTGTAAAAATATAGAGTGAAATGAACTCACTAGAAAAGTTGCAACTTATCTTTGAGAAGAGATGTAATGGCTAATCTCATTCGGAAGAAGATGTGTTTACAATGAGGCTCAAAAATAATTTTTAACATAGATAATTAATTATAAATCCATAAACATAAAAAGTCGTAACCCAAAGAGGTGAAACACTGAAAGGTTTGAGGACCCCAATGGGGGTATTTGATTCATCTACTTCCTCAGGGTGTAACTTTTGCATACGATCTCCATTTGGGGGGCATGATAGCTTGTTGGAAATGTATATCTGAGAAGTGCACATTTCAACTCAACTCAAGCCAAAGCCTACAACTATCACCTTGGCCTTGCAATGTAAAAAAACACATTTTTAGGGCCCGAAAATGCCCCTGGAAGTTCATGAACTGAAAACCTCAGGAAAACTGCCAAGATGGAAAACGATGTTTTGAGCTAGTGGAATAAGTGGGTGGCCACTGATATCCATCTGGATCATGATTTCTTGAAATAAATAGAATTAAAATATGATAAATAGATGAAATATGATAAACCCTCATGGATGAAAAGCCAATTAATGCAAGAAAGAAACATTAACTATCAAAGAAAAAGAAAGGATGTAATATAGGTAGAATGAAAGATAAGATACTTCAACATGTAACAGTTTTATAAAAATAGTAGTACATCAATACTAAATCAGTAAGATACCATGAGAAAAATATTCCAAATGAAATAATAAACACTGGTAAACCATTGATCATTGACTACTTGAAAGAAATAAAATTAAATTATTCTAAATAAAGGCAAGATGATAAACCCTAATGGTTGAAAATTCAATTAATGTAGAAATAATGATGTTAGATGATGATTCCAAGATGATATGAAAGGAAAGGAAAGGAAAGGCAAAGCATGACAGGGAAATCCAAGTCTAGACATGAAAAGGAAAGGCGTGGCATGGCAAGGAAAGGTCTAGGTCTAGGTCTAGGTCTAGGTCTAGGGATAGGGCTAGGTCATGGTCTAGATATAAGTCAAGGAAAGGAAATGAAATGAAAGGTAAGGCAAGGAAATCAAAGGAAATGCAGTAAAAGGAAAGGAAATGGCAGGGAAAGGAACGAAAAAGAAAGACATGGCAAGGAAAATCAAGGCTAGACATGGCAAGGAAATGTAAGGAAAGGAAAGGAAAGGAACGACATGGAAAAGTATAGGTCTAGGTATAGGTCTAGGTCATGGTCTAGGTCATGTTTTAGTTATAATTAAATTCAAGGCAAGGTAAGGAAAGGAAATGAAAGGAAATTAAATGCAAGGTAAGGCAATGTAAAGGAAAGGTAAGGTAATGTAATGGAAGGCAAAACAAGGATAGACATTGAAAGGCAAGGCATGGAAAGGCATGGAAAGGAAAGGTCTATTTCTAGGCATATTTCTATGTCTAGGTCTAGGTCATGGTCTAAGTCTAGGTCTAGGTCATGGTATATGTCTAGGTCTAATTCAATGAAAGGCAAGGAAAGGAAATGCAAGGTAGGGAAATGTAAGTCAAGTAAATGACAAGGAAATGAAAGGAAATGCAAGGAAAGTCAAAGCAAGGCTAGACATGGAGAGGCAAGGCATGGAAAGGGAAAGTATAGGTCTATGCCTAGGTCTTCTATGTATAGGTATAGGTCATGGTCATGGTCTAGGTATAGGCCTAAGTCAAGGAAAGGCAAGGCAAGGAAAGGAAAGGAAAGAAAATGGAAAGGGAAGGTGAGGAAATGCAATGATAGGAAAATAAAGTGTAGGCATGGAAAGGAATGGGAAGACCTATAACTAAACATAGACCAGGACATATATCTAGACCTAGACCTTTCCTAGAACTACACCTACACCTACACCTAGAACTAGACCTTTCCTATACCTTGACTTACACCTAGACCTTGCCTATACATAGATGTGGATCTAGACCTATACAAAGAAAGGAAAGGAAATACATGGAAAGGAAAGGCATTGTAAGGAAAGGAAAGGAAAGGATAGACATGGAAAGGAAACGATAGACATGGAAAGGAAACGATAGACATGGAAAGGAAAATATCTCTATGGCTAGGGGAAAACCACAAAAAACATAAATGACTACAGAAATCAACTCTAATCTCAAGTATGTTGTATAAAAAAATATGCTAAACAAACAATATAAGAGGCCTACCTTGTCCAGACGTTCGATGAAATCCATCGTTGAGAACTTAAATTAAGGAAATATACCTACAAATAGTCCTCAACAATCAAGTAATGCAAGTATATGGTGATAATATATGATGTTAGCACATTCAATAACATAATCCATCAACATTCATAACAAATACACCCATGGAATACTAATTCAAATATTTGTAAGATATTAATTGGATGAGAAAAGAGTATTTCTATTAATATATAATCAATAGAAGTGAATGAGTTACATACTTCCATGTCGACACGGTTCAGAACCGAGAAACTAAGTTCCTTCGATCTGGGCCTCCACCACTTCAATCCTCCACCAAAGGAAAGATCATATAAGAGATAAAATGAAGTTATAAATTAGTAAGGGAAGATCTTGGGGGCTGAAAAATGTTTTCAGACTTAAAGGACAAAGGGATGCAGACTCAATGTGAAGGGAATAATTTCTCTAGAGCAACTTTTCTCTCAAAGTCGAATTCTTTCCCCTCTTTTCCATAGCTTGGATTTGTCCCATTTATAGCCTTCAAATGGAACTAAAGGGTCGAGTCAGAATGTTTTCAATATATAGAAGGCCAAGGATCATTGATCTCATAACGTGAAATGGAAACCTGGCACCATTTTTCAATTTTGGGCACATTTACCGATGTACTCGGGTTGTAGTGGTGTAACCTGCGTATACGCATGTCATATAGTAGGAAAGGTGTGTATATGTGGAAAACTTATATTTTTAGCTCTGGGGTTTGCAAAAAGGGACTTCAAGTCTACATACGGAATTGAAAAAAGTCCTTATATGAAAGATTGCATGGGGTGAATCAAATCTTGTTATAACAAATGATAAGACATGGAAATATCTAGAACTATATGAGATTGATGGATAGAGGAAGAAAATTGACTATAGGAAGTATTAGAGGAAGCATATTAAGTAAGTGTGTGTGTGTGAGTGATGTTGCTAATACAATCAATGGTATTGAATAAGAAAGAAAACTAAATTAAATGCACCAAAACACTAGCTTTCAAACAAAAAGAAAGGATGTAATAAAACAAAAATGAAAGATAATATACTTCAACATGTAAAACGTTTATAACAATAGAGTAAACCAATATTCAATTAGTAATATGTCATGAGAAAAATATGCCAAATGTAATAAACTAGGCTAAATAGATGCAAGATGATAAAACCTAATGGTTGAAAATTAAACTAATGCAACAATAATGATGTTAGATGATGGTTTTAAGCTAATATTAAAGGAAATAAAATGGAAAGGAAAGGAAAGGTTGTTGATTAATGTTGGTTGTCATTGATGTCAACCCTTGAAGAAAGTCTAGTAGCACGTTTGGGTAATGGACCCAATTTTATTTGTTGTAAAGATGACTCATTATTGTCTTGTCATAGTTGATAAGAATTACAAATGGATGAACTCCAAAGTGGTCCCCTTATGGTGAAATCCCTCATGGGAAGACTATTTGTGGATTGAGTTATCCTAGAAGTATGGTTAGAGAACCCATGATTAATTTTGGAATAATGAGAAGAAGGTCAGTGAATTTGACAGTAAACATATCATAGATGGATAGTGTTTGTCATTCCATATCCGGTGGCATGTGGAACGTCACATAACTCCTCACGGTTAGAGAGTTATGGCCATATGAAGTTGGAGAACCCTCATGAGTCATATAGAAGCCCACAAAAGTCAAATTGTTTGCAAAATAAATTATTTAAATAATAAAGTAAATGGAGAACTCCCTAAAAAAAGGAAAGTTTAATGCTACATGAAAGTATAAATAAGGGGCAAAGCTCTATCATTTAATTACACTTGAACAAATTGAATATCTTTTGTTGTGTCAAGCTTATTGCAAGTACTCATTGATACATCTGAAGTTGCAAAAGTCTAAGGTAGTACGAAGGGTTGATGGCGAAATTCTTAGAATTACAACGAATACTAAAAAACCCTATTTTTTTATGCGAATGCAGGGTAACAGTGTATTATGGTGCGTACATACTGAGGCATGTGTGGAATGGCAATGTATTAGGGTGCGTACATGTTGGTAAATCCATCGAAACTTGAGAAGATGAAAATGAAGAGGTTCTATATTCTGAGATCAAGCTACCAGGAAGGTCTACATTGCTCAAACACATAAGATCTATCCATTGGTTCAAAAGGTATGTCTTATTTCTATGAATAGTTGAATTTTGATGTATGCATGAGAAATGGTTATGGAGATTTGAGGATTCTCCCTAGAGAGACTAGTGGCTACATGGGATCTTTTGTATAAGTCAGATCTACAGAAATACATTGCTAGTATATTTATCATTGATACTTATTGTTATAATTGAGGCATATCTTGTATTTCTTGGAATATGGATAAGGGTTTGTGGTACATGGTTGAGAGCTTGTATTTGTGAAGTGTTTGATGTATTGAGAGGTTGAATATCATAAAGGGTTTGATGACTAGATCATGTGAGGGTTATTATATGTGTTCATGATTACACACACCTATATGGCACATGACTAGAGAGAGAGATATATGCTTTGGGTAAAGGTTATGTGTGAGGATGCATGCAAAGGGTACAGTTACAGTCTGGATACAGTGATAGGTTGCAGATCTATGTGAAAGAAGTTACAAAGGGTCAGATGTTTTCAAGAGAAAGGAAACCATAGTTTTTCAGAAGGCATACGTAGACTGCATAACATCTTGGTCGTGTACATACACAGGTTGCTTAACATATAGGGCGCGTACATATGCATGTTGCAGCACTACAGGTCATGTACCTGATGTATGTTTGTTGATACATGTTCACCTCAGATACAGATTGATTACAAGGTAGTTGTACAGGTTGGATGTAGGTCAGTGGTACAGGTTGATACAGTTGTACAGTGGTATATCTCATAGTGATAGTGTGACAGTGGTTTCATCATTATACTTATACATCAGGGCAGTTGGACGGGGCAAGGACATGTGGTTGTAGCCACCTTCCGGTTGTAGCTGGAGAACATAGGGGCCTCCTTCTGGTTGTAGCCAGAGAATTGGGGAATTGGATATTCCCTCAAGTTGTAGCCTGAGAAACTAGGGGTTTGGAGACTCCTTCCAGTTGCAGCCGAAAAAAAATGAATTTGGTGCTTCCAATGAATGTAATTCTTCAAGACATATAAGAAAAGGCATTCAATGGTTTTCTCCCGCTTTGGATTTCCATGTAAAAACACTTATGTACTGTGTATGTGTCTAAATAATCATTTGTTGATTCTTTATTTACTCTGTAACTATTGGATGATAATGCTACATTGATATAACACTTTCATTTTTTGTGAAAAAGGATTAAATTGCTCTATTAATGATTCACCCCCCCTCTCAGTAATTCAACAATTGGTATCAAAGAGGGTTCCTTCAGAAATGAGTTTAACCATTGAAATCTATATCATGGAGAGAAACAACTTGTATAAAAATGGAATACCACAGTTTGATGGACTGAAGTACGCATTTTGGAGCATAAGGATGAAGACATATATATAGGCAAATGGATTTGAAATTTGGAAATCAATTGTAGATGGATACACAGTACCAGTAGTTCCACCAACAAATGAAAAAGCAATGAAACTTTCTTAGAATAATTACAAAGCCACAAATGGACTTCTGAATGGTCTTGGTGAAACGGTGTTCACCAAAGTTGCACATTGTAAATCCGCTAAAGAGATTTGGGACAAACTTCAAATTATTTATGAAGGAGATTCAAAATTCAAAGAAACAAAGCTTCAAACTTATAGAGGTTAGTTTGAACAACTAAATATGAAGGAAGATGAGAATATCACAACTTACTTCTTACGAGTCGATGAAACGGTAAATGCAATCATGGGATTGGGAGAAGAAATCAAAGAATATGTAATTATTCAAAAGATACTAAGATATCTTCCTATGATATTTGACCCTAATATATTGTTGATGGGAAAATTTGACATGCCATCAACTGGAAGAATAGATCCGGTCTGGGGTTGTCTAAATAACCCAAGCCATTTGTTGTAACCTATTCTGACGAGTTTAATGGCTCCGTTATCCAACTAGGGTCCTAAAGATAGAAAAATGAAATAAACTAACCAAAGAAAAGATTCTAACAATCGACACAATAATTACAAATATTTATCTAAGAATGTGAATATACAAATGATTATGAACATTTTATATATAGTTTACAAGGTTTGCATGAAATATTGCGAAAATGATTGTTTGATAAAGTTTATGAATCAAATATGAATGACACTTCTTTTTGGATTTTTTTTTAAATATATTAAACGAATAAATACTAAATGAATACGATTGAAATAGTGACACAAAAATAGTCAAATCTAATTAATGTAATCATAGTTTCATTCATAAACAACTTAGCTAAATAACACACAGAATAACCTGTAGCTAATCAACGAAACTGGTATTATCTTTATGTGTTGTATGAGCTCTTGCCTGTACTATTCTTAAGGGAAACCTATAACAGAACAATACTAGCACTTCCAGAATATATTCAAAGAAGTATTTGATATTGGAGTAAATTAATAGCAACAGGAAGACAACTAATTAAAAATCATGTGATCTTAAGATAATCGATATGTAAGAACGAAAGAAAACTCAATTCTGATTATTGATATTATCCATCATTTAACATTAGAAATAAATTCCACAATAATCAAATGATCGATTGATCCATACATAAAAAATGGAATAAGAAATTATGGGCAACATATAACATTTAACAATATGAAAACACCATATGATGACAAGCTAAAGCTAAAATCAACCATAATAACATTTTCATAATACAACATTAATGAAAGAATGAAATGGAATAAGCATCACATAGGTCCAAAGCCAAAGATGAATTGATTTCCCATATTCTTTCTCAAAATCACATGCCCATATTGTAGTCCTGGAAGAATTTTTAAGATAATAGACTCTTAAAGATTGAAACAATTGATACATAAATGATAACAATTAACCATGTATTGATAAAATAGACTAAAGATAATTTAAATCAATGCATAATCAATTCTTCACAGAATATGAAGATATTATAATGAAAATAAAACCATTTTACTCACAGGACAAAAGCCGTTAAGTAACCTGGAATTCCATATTCTTCTTTTAAAATACTCGTCCATTCTCCCAAATATTCCAACCATCTGTTACTCCATTTGAAAAGAAGAAAAGTTTACAAAATAAATAATATACAAAAGAGAAAGGATTAAAATCCTCCTCTCAATTTCTTGGAACTGCATGGCTCTGAACTTTCTCATATATTTATACAATGAATGAACAGTTTGGGCGTCACTATTAATTTTCGCCACCTGAAATTTGTCTCGTAAAGATACATCAATATCTCTCAAATCGTGCATTTGTTTGGGAACATTTATAGGCAGAAGGTAAATGGGTCCATTTGGGTTCTCGGCTTTCAACCGTTTCTTCAAATTCCTCATGGTTGGGCTGCAATCAGTCCTGAAAAATTGCCTTTCTGATCTTGACACCTTTCCAAATTTTATTTGTTGTTGCTCATAAAATTATTTGTAGAAATCCAATATTATTTTTGGATCAATCATCTTGAACGTATTTAGATAATAAAATCAATCCATGATCAGATCCGTATCAAATATTTGATAATAGAAACCTGTGAAACAAAAATAAACCTAGATTAATAACCTAAAAATTGTTAATAAAACAAAATCTAGAACAATAAAATCAAAAATGAATTTAAACTAACTATAGGTTCTAAACAAACATTGTTTATAATTTCCTTTCAAATATTATCTTAAAATTCTAGAAGCTTCAAGTTAATGGAGAAGAAAAAAATATTATTTTTTGGTTTTTTACAAAATCAAACAAATGATAGATAATTCTTTTTTATTTATTATTATTATTATTATTTTGAAATGAGATGCAAAATGAAAAAAGAATTTAATTAATTAATATCACCAAATGATTTCATGAAAATGAGAAACCAACCAAGATATTATTTGATGAAGTATTGAACACATTGTTCAAAATAGTCAAACTTGCTAATGAGCAAAAGAAGGAACACATAATCATAATTTAAACGAAAGTAAACAGTTGATAAAAATTAACGTTTTTGTTTAAATTGAGATTTCTATGCTCGTTTCTAAATTTTGACATATACTCTTGTAATGAATGTCTCATACTATAGTGAATGTCTTAAGT
>SNQJ01S0097662.1:22218-40128 GCA_010110895.2 Picea sitchensis | reverse complement strand
TATAAATGTCCTAATCTTGTTCCTGTTTCAAAACCAGCTTAGCAAAACATAAGATAACGAGAACATGAACAGAGAAATAGTTCATTAGCATATTTTCACAGCAAAGCACAGAAGTCACACATGAAATGAAGATAGCTCACTTCCATGAATGATCGCCAAGGCTTTACAATGTGTCTTCTACACTTATTTATACAAAACAAAAATCGGGAGTTGAATTGCTTCAACTCCCCATGACCTTTCGCCTTCTCATGATTTTTCATCTTCTCTATACCTCTCAACTTCTATGACCTCTAGTCTAATTCAACTCTTCTTGTGATAACAAAAGTCTCATTGCCACATGAAGTATATATGGATACATGATGAAAGCCATCATGGGCTTGGTTGACTTCAAAAGTCCCTTTCGGTGATGGAGTCTTTGACACAACTTTCGATTAAGCTTTCGTTAACGTTATGTATATTCGAAAATATTGCTTGTCTCATGTCCATGAACACTTTCATTGACTAATTACTTTAGGGAGAACTTTTTGAAAACATTATCCACTTTGAATGGAAGCAGCTTTCTCCATTTCACTATTTTGCCCATGTCTGCAAAACATTCATTGATACCAAGGGGTGTTTTCTTGTGATCTTCATATTTTGGCTCACTGAAGATACATTTGTTGGAATGGATTTGGATTTATGTTGTTTCTAAATGATCTCATTTTGCACTGGATATGGAGGTGTGCTCTTGTACATTTTAGAGAGCTGGTAGATGTATGTATTTGTTCTCTCCTCTTCCATGAAGCTATTACACCTTGCCCAGGAATGTTTCTTTGTAAGTCACAATCACAACTGAACAAGCACACATGGTCATTTCTGTTAGTAATCTATAAAATAAGCAAGTGATGGTTTGGCCATGGATCTTAACTTGCAAAACCCATTCATGCATTATGCACAACAATAAGAGTCGAACTCCTAATGTGTTGGTCACCGAATTAGGTAAGGCTCTTATCCTATGCCAATAGCCATACATATTTACAAAGTAAATCATCTTACCATCACCCATACATATTTTTCAAAAGCAATTTGAGAAGAGACATCCAAATCAACGCATTCCAAGTTCCCTGTAAATACCTTGCTTTGCTTTGCATTCCTGCTTTCTGATATTGCATTTCAACTATTTAAGTGTTGCTTTTGATGAATTTGTGGTATATCTCTCATAGCTAATCCCTTCCATGAATTCTTTGTGGACACACTTATGTACAAAAGTTACAATAATGCTAACTTCACCAACATTTCATTTACTATAGGCCATGATGTCTCATAAATATAATAATAATCTATTTTTAAGGTCATGGCCAAGCCAGACACCAAATTGGTGTATGAGACCCCCTTCGCCCAACGATTTGCCTAGTAAAGTCTACGGAGGTATACATACCTTACCCCCCTTTGGATTTGAACTTGTGACCTCTTAGGAGGAAACACATGTTCTTAACCATTAGGCCCACTTAGGTACCCAATGATTGATGGGGTTTCATTAGTGGTAAATGTAGAAATTTCCGGATCCAAGGCAATTAATGCAACTTCATAAATTTCACCTCTTTCCGAGAGGTTTCTTGGATCTAGTCCTTGTGAATTTACAGCCTTAGGGTTGATCTTTAATATAATTTACAGCAACAAACAATGGACAATGAAGCGAACAAAGTTCGTTCACACATAAATTATCCAAAATACTTGGAATACGAAGAAATCTAGTTAAGATAATAAAATATATATTTTGAATAAGAATATGAATGAGATGATTACAAATGAGAAATGAGGGCTGTATATATACCCACATAGGGGTGCCCTTTCATATGAGGTGTCTCTTCATTAGTAATTAATTGTTAATTATCAATTATTCGTTATTATTTATATATATATATATATATATATATATTTTATATATATTTTTGTTTGTTACATTTCCTTCCTCTTTAAAAATGCTTTGTCCTCAAAGCATATTTATGGAGAGGCTTACGTTTTCGTTTTGGCTTGCAATGTCTTTGCATGATTATCTTTTTTTGGCATTGTCAGGATTGATGATACGAGACGATATGAGTGATGAAGAGTTGAGTAGAACTGTTGAATTGTGGAAGGGTGAGACCATCCTAATTCAATCTTTTGCGGAACGTTGCACTTCCACGATGAATGGTTATTGTGAGACTTGATTGCGCTGGTATCAATATTTTTCAGACGATAAGCTAGTCGTTCCCGACCTGAGTGATATTGATACTTTGACTGTTTAAGATATTTGTTTTTATGATTTGGATGTCAATAAGGAGTTCTTGTAGCATGATTTTCCCTTATTGTACTTGTAGTGTTTTCTTGATTTTCTTTCGGAGTTTTCTTTTCTTCATGCACTGATGTTGCATTGTTAATTGATGAACTTTTATTAGTAACTACACTTGGAGTTTCCATCATTTGTACTCCAACATCCTTGTATATCTTTTCTTCAACTAGATTGGCATCTTCTTGAGCTGTGATGTGGATTGGATTTGTATTTGTTCCTTGTTCCACAACTTGGATTTTTACACTTGAGAATTTTGATGCTTCTACCTGGAATTGGTCCGACTTGTTCTCCAACGACTTCTTATTATTTTTAAGATTCTTAATTTGCTTAAACAAGTTTTGATTATGATTTTTTAGATGTGAATTTTCTTCCTTATTTGATTTGTCGACTTTGTTCATGTCTTCCTTCTCAGATTCTTACTCTTTCAACTTTTTGATTTGTTCCAATAATCCTTGATTAAGGCTTTTTAAATGAGAAGTTTCTTCATTTTTTTTTGATAATTTCTTTCCTAGATCTTGATTTTCTTGTTTCAACTTTTGAATGCATTGTTTTGTATCCTTTGACTTCTTGATCTGATTAAGTAACTTTTGACTATGTTCTTTTAAATGTGAAATTTTCTGGTCCTTTTCCATTACTTCCTTGTAATACATGTCCTTAAAATCGTTATATTTCTATTGTGAAATCTTCTCGTTTTGCTGAAGTTTGGCTATTTTTCTTCTAACTGTTTTATGTGTGAGTTCTCTTGATCTCCCAACTCCAATTTTTGGGTACATCGATTGGTAGCGTTTTGTAGGAGCGGTGTTTTCTGTTTGTCTTGCAAGTTGGATTTCATTTTCTTCAACTGAGTCTCAAGTGTCACTGCAATTTGATGTACTACTTCACGTATTTTCATGTCTCTTTCTTTCACTTGTATTTGTGTGTTATTTTGATATTCGATTAAAATAAAACCTCTATAACAATAGGAGCAAAAGACATGTGGATTCTTTAATGATTCTTGACACATAGACTCCTTTGCACAAAAAAGACATTTCGCCAAAAAATAAAATTCTCTGTGGAATTCATGATTTTTTAAATTATTTTTATAAAAGACTTTTGAATTGGACTTCTTCCCTTCACTTTGATTTCGCTTTCACTTCTGCTTATATATATAACTTTTATACCCCTTGAGTTGAACTTAGGGGAGATTTATTTTTAAATTGTCTTTACTATATCTTTATAACTCCTTATATAATATAATAGTATATCACTTTTTTGAAGTGTAAATCCCACTAAGTAATAATAAAGCCCTATGAATGACTTTAGAATATAGTAATAGATTTTCTTTTAAATTTTTCTTTATACTTCCTTCTGATAACCTCTTTTTATTATATCAACAACTCTTATTGAAATTTGAAGTGCCTTGTACACTTTTGTGACTTAGATTTATTTAATTAATGACTATGTTAAGGGGAACACTTTATGAATCGTCTTCCCAAATTAAATATACATGTAATCTTTCTTATATAATATGTTATCCTCCAATAAGCGCACGTGCTTCTTAAAATGATGTCTTTTGATGGCAGCCGATGGTTTTTCCAGGGAATATCAACACCGAAGGGCTCATGCATGGGAAAACTGCCTTACGGTATCCTTCATAATTTAATAATGGCAATGTACAGATGGGAAAGACAACTGAGATGGTGGCTTAATCCTGTTGTGCAAGCGGTTTGAGAGTGATATGGCCCCGATAACTTCCAATTGGGTGATTATCCAATCAACAAATAAGCTCCAAACAATTAACTGCAATTTTTCTTTTTCCTTTTGTGTGCAGTTTGACCACGGATTCGACGGCTGGTATTATTTTTTCCAGCAATTTCATAGTTCAATGAAACTTTCCTTGGACTACGTGGTGTATATTAAACTTTTCCCTCCACAAAAACTATACTGAGATGCTTCTATTGCTGGCCCACATCAATGTCCAAAATAGCAAATTCGTTCCACTATGACTTTTTAATTGACTGGACTATAGGATTCCACCACTACGTAAATAGATTTACTGGTTCTGGGGAACAGTTCCCTTTTCGTCCTGATTCCAATGAGCTATTACACCAAGGTATTCTCTCAGATAATATGATCCAAATAACACCATTAGTGTATTTACTTAAATTATGCTCAATAATAACCCAAATTACGGGAATCGTCGGAATGCCAGAGAACCAAGAACGAATTGTGCGGAAATGATCCCGATGATGAAATATAGTAAATGGGTTACGTTGGGCCTCATATAATTCCCTCAAACCCTCCGATCTCACTGTTAACCTCCATTTAATTCTCTGGTCAGGCTGGCATAAACCCTAAAGGTCACCTCCAACTGGAAAGCAGGGAAATCCAAAAATGGGGACATCACAATTTCAAGCTATAGCATCACTGCTTTGGGATTGGAGCGAACGTGGAAAGGGTAGAGCTCAAGTTTGGACTAGCTTTTGAGATTCCTTTGCTATTCTTTCTTTCTTTCTTTATCTTTCTTTTGCTTAGCAACTGCAATCAACCTCTGGGCCTTCAATCCCTCTTCTCATGAGAGAATGGATCACGATCCATTACCAAAGTTTAATACATTGTGACAGGCTCCAGGATGGAAAGTGTTAAGTATGGTGGGGAAACAGAATGGTACCCTTGTGAGGGCCTCCCAATAGTACCCCTTTTCCCTTGGTGGTGACAACATTGGACCAAGGCACAGATGTTGGCCACCAAGGTGTGTTATCCCCCATTCCTAGGGATAACTAAGGAGATGATGTTTCGAGGCCCTCAGGTTGTAGACATGGAGTACCGAGAGGTAGATGAGCAGGGAGGGGCCCCTATCATACCACACATCACCATCCAATCGATGGTAGCTGCATCCACCACACCCAACTTGACCCACAGAGGATAGTAGGTCTTGCTTCATGAGGTAACAAGTTCGATGTCGTGGTAAGTGTCATTTTAATATTTGGAGCATTTGAACATGTTGTTAAGGATCCTTTCTTGATTTTGAAAACATTTGCTTGGAAATTATGCTTTTTTCCCTATTTCACCTTGGTGAGTGTCATGGTTTCCTAGTAAGTGGCCACCCTTAGGGAAAGGGTTGCTACTGGGGGGTCTCCTTGAAGGGTCGTCGTACCATTCTCGCTCATACTTTCCATCTTCCATCACTTTTTCCCCTTAGTCTCCCATCTTTTAGGTTTTCGGGTTTATTGATTCAAGAAGGGCATGTACCTCATTTCATGGGAAGAAGGGGCCATTAGGCTCGAAGGTGTCCTAACAAAAACATCATGCAATAAAGGCTTGCTCTGGGATCCTGAGAGCAATGAAACGCTTCTAAAAAAAAAGTGAGGGACCCATAAAATAAATAATTTATTAATCAATAACACTTCCCAAGGTAGAGAATTTGTGGGCTATTCATTTCCTTTTTAGTGCCCCTTATTGTCTTCAACTTGGAAAGGCATGCAAACCAAGGTACAACGTATGTGGGCTATGCATTTCCTTTTTAGTGCCCCTTATTGTCTTCAACTTGGTGAGACATGCAAAATAAATCACTAATAAAAGGGCTTAGAAAAATGTGCCTTAAAAACAAAAAGAGGAAAAGGATGTGGCTAGCCCTCAACAAAGGCGCCCATAAATGAGACAATACGAGCCCTTGTCTGTCATGAAACCCCATACTTAGAAGTCTAACCCTATCCACCTCACATTCACTACATGACTTAGAAAGGTTTCTCCTTGCGAACATCCCCTACTTGAGGAATTGGTTCACCCAATAGGGCACTATGACACCTCTCCCATATCTAAATTTGGCAAGTCATATAAGGTCTTTGAGCATTTGTTTATTTTGAAAAGGGAGGATTTGATGCACATGTTTGGGTGGTTCTTTTATTAGATATGACTTACTTGGCATGATATTGTGACTTAGATATGGCTTACTTGGCATGATATTGTGACATGTGGACCCTTGGAAGGCGATTTGTTTGTCTTTGCAGGATCTTGACAAGTGAAAGTTTGATCATGAAGGCACAAGGTCACTTGGACCTTCATTTGGGGCATGAAGCCCACAGGTTGGATGATGCACCCCCTTCTCTTTGGACACATGGGGACAAGCTCGATGATGAACGTTGCTTTTGGAGGCATGAGAGGACACCTTGGAGAAGGAAACTAGCGCCCCTTTGCACCACGTTTGGCCTTGGAGGCTCAAAACGTCATTTCTTAGAGTATGATGTCATACTTGGAGGGCTAGGGTTTGGTGATGTTGGACGATTTGATGATGACTTGGCACATCTAGATGAAGGAAGACCCTTGCACATGAAGATATGGCCTTTGAAGGTCCAACGTATCCCTAAAGAACCTCAATGTCTTGCTCATTATGCCAAAACGTCACCCCTAAGGGGTATGATGTCATAGGGGTATGACGTCACCATTTAGGGTTTTCTTCATTTATAATTTTTGATTTTAAGTTGTAAATGGACAAAAGGAGGAAGTCAGCCTCCCTAATTTAATGTTGACATTTTGAATTGTGGACAAAGGGTTTTAGGTGACCTCATATAAATAGAGGTCACCCCTTTGTCATTTGAACATAACACACTTGAGAATTACATATTGTTGGCTGAAATTTTCGCCCTACTTGGGAAATCCGCACCATCTCTCTCTTGAATGTCTTGTGGATGCTACTACTTGTCTATTGGAGGAATAAGCTAGGCGCTATCTCTTGGATGCTTTGTTCTTACTTTGTGGTGGAATATTCTTAGTAGAGAAGGGTTTTACTTGCTATCTATTGGAATTGGTAAGGAATTTTCTGCATATTGTTGTTATTTCTTCTTGTTTCATGGTTATTCTTGTCTAAATCCTTGGAGGAGTATAAGGGCATACACCCTCCACCAAGATCTATCATTTTGTCATTGAATAAGCTATTGATAAAGTTGCTAGGAGTAAAAAGGCTTACATCCTTGCTAGATTTGTTTGCTCTAGGGAGTAAAAAGACTTACACCCCTAGAGAAGTAACAAACTTAGCACTTACACAAGAGACTCCACAACTCAATTGATAAGGCTGTAATCTACTTGCATTGGAAATATAAAATCATTGCATTGGTATACATGAAGAGTTGAGATTTTGCAATTGTCTAAGTTGGAAGTTAAAGGCTTTCTTGTGCCCTTGAGGCATCTTGATTGGCCAGATAATTCTTCTTGCTGTTATAAATTAATGCTACAGCCACTAGGGCTGCAGCAAACTCATCTAAATCTCTTCATTTACTCACTATTTTACCACTGAAATTTTCTTGTAAGCCTTGGTGATTATTCTACTAGTTATTGGCCAACTCTTGGGTGGTTTACTTGCTTGTTTCTGTGGTTAGAATTGCTGTTGTAGCAATTGTTTGCTACAGCCATTTGGCTGTTACAATACTTGCTGATAACATCATATAACAGCCCTCCAACATCATCAAAATCTTGTTCTAATCATTGGAAGTTTCTCTACTCATTGTTAGCTTTATTTCCAAGTATCTTGTACATGATTTTGATTAATAATTTGCAGCTGTCATTACTTGTTCATTGCTGACATATATATTCCAGTACTGCTGCAATTTTGGACAGCAAGGTTTCTTGCTGATCCCCACTGTTTAAAGGCTTGGTTTATCACAATTTGTCTTGTTCTGGGCAGGGCTAACGTTGTTTTGCGGGTGCATGACCCTTGGCAACCATTTACCCTTTCACAAGACTCTCTCTTAAGCCTTTCCCAACTTCCAAGCTTGACCTATAAGGGACTCACTCATCATCATCATTTCACTTTCCATCTCAATCCCCCTAGGGTCACCGAGATTCCCCCCTTGTGGTGATTTCATCATCACTAAAGTGAGGGGAGTCTTTATCTAAGGTGACAACGGGTAGGTACTCCCATAGTTGTCACACTTCCGTGGACTGGGTTAGGCTTTGCACAATCTACAGATTGTGTGATAACAAGGTGAAACGAGGAAACAAACATAACTTCTTGAGCTAGTGATGTATTATCCAACTTCAACCAATGATCGTCATCCACATGCCTAGTATATTAAGCACAACACTTCGCATGAAAGAAGGACTGACATATCTCATGGTGATGCTGGCTTACCATCTCCCATACACTGAGTTGACTGGATGTGATGAGTTTGGCTGATCTGAAGTAGAAGAGGCGAATCTGAGGGGGGCTGCTGGGCTGCTATCTGTCGACATGTTGATCATCATCATGGTCAGGATCATTGTCTTCATTGCGGGCCATGAGACATGATCTCCTCTAGTTACCCCTAGGCATGGCGGGGTAACAAGAGGGATTGAACATCAGAAGTTCCCAATCAAAAGCATGTCTGGAGTTTTAGATGCTTGAGAATGCTATTTAAGACTATCCACAACAGAACAATAAAATTCTATTAGGGCTGGTTCTGGGAGGCCATTATAACGTTTGTAAACCTTTCTCACTCCTTGTGAGCTGAAATTTTCTTTTTATTGCATTGTTCCATTCTTTTAGAATCCTTCTTTGATAAAGGAAGTTGAGAATCTATTATTGTTGAGTTCCTCCAGTGTCTAGTGATCTGTGTTTTTTCTGTTGATATACAACCAAAGATTTTCTGCCAAAAAGAAAAAGATTTCATAATAGCATTCTATCTAAGTGGAAGACCATTTTTCTTGTATACAATACATGTAACATCCATTATCGAAATCTCATATGCTGGTTTTGTATTTCAGAAATCTGTAAGCTGCAAGAACATATTCTAGATATAAACTGCTTGCATATCACAAATTTGCATAGAAGTCTTATTTTGAGAAAAAAGTTTGTTCAAACTTTGTGACATGAAGGTAATCTAGAGAAGTTAAATGCATTTTAAGTTGACGTYGTWTGTGACATACAACCAACAGCTTAAATGCTTCTGTTGGGGGAGATCTATTTTCGTTTTTCAATTTTGATTCCTTTCAAAAACCATGACCAGTAATTTCCGATAAATTGCTTTTGGTTCTGAATATTTTTGAGTCATGTCTGCAAGGTTTAGGTTTTTACAGGTTGAATGTTTACATATCACTTTGATTTTTTTGCAGGAAGCAGCCAATCTCTCAATCATCCAGGCTCTAGAAAGAGAGCAGCAGCATCACTAATTCGACCAACAACTCCCAAATCTCCTGTTTCAAGTGTATTTGAAAGTGTGGAAGATTCTGATGAGGAGGATCAGCTACTTGAAGACAATGACGACCAGAATTTTAATTATGGCAATGCTAACGGTGCTTCTGCGGCTGAAGGTTTGACAGGCACAGCTGTAAGCAGCTTGAAACTCAGACTCTGGTATTCAATCTTGTAAATATTTTTCAATCTTCAGGACTGTACTGTTTGAAAAATTATTTGTTGAAGTAATGATCTGCCTTCATTATCAAGAAATTGAGGCTGGTGGTTGTCACCTGTGGGAGATTATGCAAAACCTGTTTAAAATTCTTTTTATGCATAGTTGTTTTGAAGTTTTCTTGTGCGGTGCATTTGGTTAATCAGATTGGGATCATAAGGACATGGGTTGAAAAGTTTGGATTCGTTGTTTACAGGAAACAAACACAGATCTTACAGCATCATCTCTTGTTCTTCCAGATCTGGTTAGTGCTGGTGAAGACCAGAACCAGAAATCTGGAACAACGATGAGGAAATCACATAGCATATCAGGGGACATTCTTGCTATGCATCCACCGGATCCAATAGTTGCAGATATTCTAAGGAAAGAGCCAGAGCAGGATAATCTTGTACGGTTGAAAATCACTCCCATTGGTAGGTACTAGAGTTCTTTTATTGATTAGATCAATGCAAAACTGTGGGTTGGTGGTAACTTTATTATATGATGGGCTAGAAGTAATTTGATGTCTTGGTTATTTCTGCCGAGTATACATACAAGGCATGTTGATCAAGTTGATGCCACTAGGTTTTGGTGGCAAACAATGTAGTCATGTTGTGATCTGACTCAAATATTATGAAAGACAATACAGACATTCAATATGCCTTCTTTGATGGCGTGTTAATCTGCTTGTCCACAGATTGTCAGTCACGAGATCCAGTACAGTACAACATAAGGTCTGTTCCACCCTTGTTTAACTGAGTTCTCATAAAGTATGTAAACCATACCAAGAAAACAATAAATTACTTCATGACAAGATTCATAAGCTGGGAAAAATCTCTTAAACACCTGATGTCTATGAGGCTCTCAGTCTTATTCAATCAGATATTTGTTTAAACAACCTTGGGGATGTGTACATTGGTATGAACACTACCAGTTGTTTGAATTGATAGGACCAAGCATCAATCCATTAGCATTTCTCCATAAAACCATTTCGATGGTTGGCTCTTCAGTTCAAGCCTTTATGTACTATATAAATTGGTTGTACTTTCTGCATGTTTAACAATGCTTGTGTGGTAGCCCATTGTATAGCAGACTCGCTATAAGGATGTTTCTTGATGATAAGTTTTGCTCTATCCTCCTTGCATCCTCCAGAAAGGAGTTTAACCTTTAGAGCTGTAGCCATATCTTTCTCTAAAAACTGTAGCTCCATGTCCTTGAAGAGTTTAATCATATAACAGTAATTACATTTTTTTGTTGTAAATTACCGTCTTTTAAACTTTTAATAGCAACATTTCTTGAGGTGATTAGTGTGATTACATCAGAAAGATTGGTAACAAACCTAGCCCAGGGGTAAGCTCAACTAGTTGTCGTTGATGTTATTGGGTATTTGGCTAGTTTCTTGCGAGTAGGTGCTCATTTGAACCCCCCTGGGTGAGGCGCATTAATCTACACCAATGGGTTTACCAGGGATGTGGTCCATGAGTGTGGGGAAACATCCCCTGGGTTTCCCCGTGAGGTTTTCCTTCGAAAAAAAAGATTGGTAACAAACCTCTATTAGTTCATTCTTTCGATCTCTTTTGTGGTGCACACTCTTTTATTGTCCCAGTTACATAGGACCTCTATAAAGACTAAGTACTGCATTGGATCATTTGCTGCTAACCTTTGGTAGTATACTCTTCTAGAAGAGTAACTGTCAACTAAAACATTACCAAGCCTCATCATGCGATGATACTGTGACATGGTGTAGGGATAGGGTAATTAGTATTGGAAAATCTTTGCCACTTGGCCCCAAATGGTCAAGAACCTAGATTAACCCCTCCAAGTGACCCAAAGTCATCCTATACTGCAAAAAATGTGACTATGCCAAATACCGTGTAGGGTGTGCTGTCGACCTCACAAAATGTGGGGATTTTTTGTGTTTGTGCCTTGATCATTTCTAGTTAGCCCAATGTGTTTAAGATGGTCTATGTGAGGATGCAATCACTAAGTTTTATTTCTTTCCCGAAATGCAAATACAACATATCATTTGAAATACGCCAAATAATTGTGTCCTCCCCACATACTATTCTAAACAAATCTCAAAATATGCTCTCAATCACCTTTTTTTGTTTTCTCTCAAACTATACAATTATGAGCAAGGGAAGGTAGTGTAAGCAGTGCAAACCAATTGAGTTAAATAACTATTAAGCGTGCATGTAATCAAGGATCAAAGCCATTCAAACAAGCCATCAATATATATGACAAATACAATTAGACACACCATAGTCGCAAGACTCTACGGGTAGACTTGCGATTCGTAGAGTCTACGTGACTCTCCACCCTAGATGGTTCAATTTGACCTAGAGCCGATGGGTTTGGCCTCCCCAAAACTACTAAGAACTCTCTAAACCCATTGAGTTTAGTTGGAATTGCTGAATTTTAGTAAGACTTGTCTTAACTATTGACAGTGGGCTGTTTAGTGTTTGGGAACCTTTGTTCATTTCGTTTCATGAATCATAATTTCATGCCATGGTCCATGGTGAACTTGAATCTTGATGGATGGACGATGATATGATAATTGATTGTGATCGTATGATATACGCGGTAATGTTTGGATGTGTTATGTTTGCATTATCTTCCATATAATATCTCATGTATAACTATAATCTAAATTTAAAAAAAAATGTGTTGTGTATTTTGCTTGGCACTGAGTCATTGTTGAGTTGACTCATGAGTTTTTGTCAAGTCCCGAGTCAAGTTTGACTCTTCGGCCAAATTGAGTCTTGTGCCAAGTTGGGTTTGGTTATTTTGAGACACATATATATGAACAACAAAAACATGCAAAAGGCAAATCAATATTCATGAAGCAAGCTAATCAACACTTACTTGGAAGTGTCGTGTTCATAAACCTTTGGCTCTTGATCCTTGTTAACCTCCATATTTTCTTGTGCAATTGGAGGGTTAAGATCCAACAAGATTCCATCAAGATGGTTCTATTATTGCTACATTCAGATCTTCACTGTGACAAGAGCTGGATTTAGAGCTAGTGTCATCAGATTTTGAAAAACTACTATTTTTCATAGTTTCTTTTTTCCATGAGCTAGAGTTCTTGGTCCCGCATGTCATGGATGTTTATGTATTCTTGGTCCTTGCAAGCTTATGATGCCA
Organism: Picea sitchensis; assembly: GCA_010110895.2. Taxonomy (NCBI): domain Eukaryota; kingdom Viridiplantae; phylum Streptophyta; class Pinopsida; order Pinales; family Pinaceae; genus Picea; species Picea sitchensis. The sequence goes on along the minus strand of SNQJ01S0097662.1, from coordinate 27,330 downwards.
ATGAGCTTGTTTCGGGTGAAATGCAAGAAGTTTCATGACTACTAAATTTAGTAGTGTGCTTTTCAGCCCTTGCATGTCGATTCTGAGCACATATTTAGGTTCCTTGCAAAAAAGTGAGTCTAATGAGACTACTTTCATCCACATATGAGATGTTGCTATTTTGAGCAGTGTCTAATTTTAGACTTGCTATATTAGACTTGTTATTTTTAGCAGCTACTTAAGATTGCATAGACTAAATTGCATAGTTGTTTATTGAAGGTAAGATAAGCTTTGGCTAATATGGTTATGAGCAGGATGTCTTGAGTACTGATAGAGATGGTGCTAATGCAATGAGGGAAATTGTTCTTGATGGCCATTTTTGGTCATAGGTTAGGCATGTTTTGTATTTCTCCACGTCGATTTATCATATGATTCAGTGCACAGATTTAGATTGGCTAGTCACTGGGGAGATGTATGAGCAGATGGACACCATGCTAGTTGAGCCTAGAGATGTGAACTTGCATAATTATTATATTATATTCATATAGAGGTGGAAAAGGGCGGTGTTGCCGCCTTATACACACCTCGAGTAACGTGGAAGAAATCTTCAATCCACTCGGTGTGTCCTTGGGGGCAAGTCTAGAGTCAAGGTGCTGTCACCTGATCCTCGACTCCTCCGTCTAGGTCAACTCCTAGCGAAGCCAAGGGGGGTAGTCCCTAATAAAAATAATCTAAGGCTCAAACTAAATCTAAGCACAATTAGTATTCTAGAAGTTTAAAGACAAGAACAATATAACAAGATATCAATCTACACTAGCAAAATATATGATTCATTCGCTAAGATTGCTTATAAAAGAGATATTCAAAACATAAAAGATACTTGCATGAAAGATAATGAAAGTAAATATTGATACTTGCAAGTAAATAACAATAAACAATAAAGTACTTCAAGATAAAGGAAATACTTGACTTTGTGAACGCTTGAAAGTAAAAGGCCTTAAAAGTAAATGTAGTGAGACCAGTGCCAATTATTGCAAGATGTATGTAATGCTGCTGAAATGAAGATTGCAATGTAAGTGTTCTTGTAAAATTTTATTTAGAGTTGTTTAGGTGGAGTGACTGTTGTGAGTGCAAGTCACTATGTGCAATATGTGTGAAGTGGTACAAGAAAGTAAATCTAATCTAGATTTGGCCTCTAAGAGGCTATCCTTCAAATTGGAGGCTGAACTATGCAGATGTCCAACAGGGAGAATATCCCTTTGACTTCACACAATAGCTCAAGATACTGCCGGATGTCCAACACGGGGATAACCTAGATCTCAAAGTTCTTGTTTGACTTCACACATAGTTTCTCTTCCGTTTCCAATCAAGCAATAACAACTTAAAGATTTCCCTACTAAGACTACTCCACACTGACCAACCCCTGTTATGATGTACGCCACACCAAAGATCAAGCCGAAGCTCGCAGAGGAGGGGACAGAGAAATACTAAGGGGAGCTAAGGGGATTGGTTTATTTGCCAAATTGAAATAACTGAAAATAAATTGCAGAAAGGAAATCTAACTAGAAATTGAAATCTAACTAAACTAATCCAACAAAATGAAACCTACTCTAAATGTTTTGCGGTGCTTGTAATAAATTTTAAGGTTAATTTTATCTTTCCTTTAGGTGAGAATTGTAAGTTTGAGCAAAATTGAACCAAAATGAACAATCGCACAAAGACACTGTTCCCCCTAGGGGGGATGAAGAGTGGGAGCTTTGTAGCCCCACTGATTTTATTAATGGAATTACAATAATTTTTTTTGGAATGACTTGTGATCATTGATTAGGGGGGTCACAAGTCTTTACAATGTTTTAAATGAGTTTATTGATCAAAGGGGTGCTCCCAGGGGTCTCGGATGCTCCGATTTCACCAAAATCCGATAGAGTCTCCCCTTGTTTATTCGCAAACCTGCACAAAACAGCAAACAAACAAGATCAAATTGCCCAAAAAACACTTTAGAAGTGTCTTTGGATCATATGAGAAAACCCCCAAAAAAATTACTAAGTAAAAACTAAGGAAAAAAGAGCAAAATGAACTAAGGAAAACAAGCTAGAAAGCTTGCTTCCTTAGGGTCTTTGGCTGCTGTTTTAGAGCAGCAAATTAAAGGCACTTAGATGCTAAAATGTATCTTTTAAAACCCTTAGAAAAGAACTACCTCTAGCTTTTTAAAATTTGAAGAAAGAAGCTTGCTAAAAGTGAACTTTTCCTATGCTAGATCTAGCCTTGAAATGAAACTTTTGAGAGCATAAAAGTAGATCTAACTTATCTTATGCATGCAAAGTTAGATTTTAAAGATTTAAATATAGTTTCAATGCATGCAATGAAGTAACCAAAGGAAAGAAGATTCTCTTTGAGAAAGAGGGAAAGAAGAGCTTGTAAGCCTTGGAATCCTTGGGCAATGGAGTCTTCTTGATGGAACACAGAGGGACTATGCCTTTTATGAATCTTGAAGTGTGAGGAAGATGCAATCTAACTCAACCTCCTCTTCAAGTATGAGAACCTGTAAGCTTCAAACACTTGTAACAAAATGTTAAATAGTAGTGCTTCCTACATATGAAATCTAGATAGCATGCAATTAAACTAAATTAACATGCAAATCTTTAACTGCATATGTGAAGAAATGACAGACTTAAGAATGCAAACTAGCTTAATAAATCTTGATATTCAAAGGAAGACAAAGAGATCTAAAAAGACAAACAAGTTTAGTAGATCCTTTCTACATTAACAATTGAAAGCAAGTAATCAAAACAACATCACCTCATAAATTGGGCACATTGACAATTAGCATCCACACGTTGAGAGCATTACACCAATCTAGCCTCCAAAGCCTTTTATTCCAAATGAAAAGATGATACAATAGTGTTACAATTACAAGCCTCTCTCCCAAGCTCCAACTAGTTTAAATGGAGAGAGTGCTTGTATAAATAGCTCAAGGGTGAAGATCCCGAGAGGGGGGGCACACCACTTGGAGGAGAATGGGTGACAAGTGGAGAAGGAAAGGCAGCCACCTCTCCACAAACTCCAACAAAACGACACATAACAGAGTTAGAGGGTGAGAGAGGTCGCCACCTCTCAAGAGGTAGGCGCCTCTCGCCAAGAGTGCCCCTCTTCTTGAGAGGGGGGTGCACCTCTTGCTTGACATCTCTTCTAAACTCAAGTGGGCTGCCACTTAACTCAAAGAATCATCCAATCAAGTCGCCTTTGTATGCCAACAAGCCTTAGTGAAGCTCAGTTAACTCCTAAACATGCCAAAACATGTTTCTGACATGTTTCCTTAATAATAGGGATGCTGATTTTTCTGTCTTTTATTTTACTTTTGTGAGTAAAATTAGTTTTAAGTGATTAAACATCACTAATTTCACTCACAAAGTGGGTACAGGTAAAGTGGGTATTCTGAGTGTGAAAACGAATACCCCAAGGCATATAATGCCTCCTAGTACCACTTATTTAACTTACGACTTATTTACAATTAAAATATCATGTTTTGCGAGAATTTTTTTATTAATTGAGAACATTAAAAAATCCTAGGGGGGACTTAGCGCAATTTCCACATGACTCAATATTGATGACTAGCATGGTAATATACATTAGACACTAGACTTACATGACCAAGCTAAGGCCTAACCATCAGTACACACTCCAACTTTGGAGGAAATGAGTGAAAAAACTCAAAAATTATAACTCGCTTAAAAATTAATTCAAGCAAGAAATAATTAATAAGTAAAAAAAACACTCTAGAGTTATGCACTCATGATTAAGTCTTAAGAGGCTAAGCCTGTTACAAGTTCATCATGCTAACTTCATCTTATTACAATTCCCCACAGGGGGTATGGAAATGCGGTAAGAAGAAGAAGAAGAAGAAGAAGAAGAAGAAAATGAGGGCCATGATGGTTGGCTGGACTTGTGAACTCTGAATTTGAACACATCTTTGTTCAATCTTTGGCGGCTCAACTGCAAGTCCATCCTAGTGCAACTTGGTGGGTAATAGGTGGTAAAAGCTAAATATTCTTCTACACACCTCAGCATATGTACTTACACCTAAATATTATCATGCAACATGGCTGCAAGCACATGAGCAACTGCTGGTGAGGTGAAGAAAAAATGACACTAGGATTTAGAGGTTCAAGTTGGTTATATGCTAGGTTACCGGATCCGTCTGGTCTGAACGCTGGATCCGCGGATCCGCGTTTCAGATCCGGATCCGGATCCGGATCCGCCCAAAAACGGCCAGGATCCGCCACATCGACGGTTCTGCAAGTGGAGGATACGATTCCTTTAAAGATGAAACGGATCCGGAAATCTGCAAACGTATCTCACGGATTGGAGACGGATCCTGAGACAGACGACCCCACAATCGCGCGGTTCCAAGCAAACTTACATCGTTTTACGTGTTTTTAGGTTTTTGGTATCTGGTTAGGTTTTTGGCTTGTAGTTGAGCTATAAAATGACTCTGTCCCACTTCCTTATCAACGCAGTCGCACTCATTGGTCACGGCTGTCGCACTTGAGTTTATACCTTTTCAGAGTTGTCGCCGGTCGGGCCAGCGCTGCAGAGCACTCGGTCGCACTCACCGCACTCACCCACCATAGTCGGCCGCACTCACCCACCATCGTCGGCGTAGTGGAAGCTGTCGGATAAGCGGGAGCACGGAGCAGTGGAGTTCGGGGTCGCGGCAGCACGGAGCAGTGGTAAGCGGGACCATTCGGGGTCGGGGTCGAGGTCGTGGCAGCAGGGAGGAGTCGGGGTCGAGGTCACGGACCAATCGCGGTCGGGGTCGGGGTCGCGGCAACACAAAGCAGTCGGGTCGCAGCAACACAAGTCGGGTAAGTTTTATTTATTTATTTTTTAATTTTGGACTATAGTTTTGGACTATTTTTTTTTTTAAATTTTGGACTATAGTTTAGTATTTAGTTAGTTTTAATTTTTAAATTATGTTATATTTTAAATAATACTTACGCCAGCGGCCATATAAATTTATAATTTTAGCCAGCGACCATATAGTTTTATAATTATGTTTTTGAATAATAAGTTTTATAATTTTTAAATTATGTTTTATAATAAGTTTTATAATAATTTAAATTATGTTTTATA
>SNQJ01S0097662.1:8652-19168 GCA_010110895.2 Picea sitchensis | reverse complement strand
GGGGGGGGGGCGCTCCCCCGCAGCCTAGCCCCCAAGGCATATAATGCCTCCTAGTACCACTTATTTAACTTACGACTTATTTACAATTAAAATATCATGTTTTGTGAGAATTTTTTTATTAATTGAGAACATTAAAAAATCCTAGGGGGGACTTAGCGCAATTTCCACATGACTCAATATTGATGACTAGCATGGTAATATACATTAGACACTAGACTTACATAACCAAGCTAAGGCCTAACCATCAGTACACGCTCCAACTTTGGAGGAAATGAGTGAAAAAACTCAAAAATTATAACTAGCTTAAAAATTAATTCAAGCAAGAAATAATTAATAAGTAAAAAAAACACTCTAGAGTTATGCATTCATGATTAAGTCTTAAGAGGCTAAGCCTGTTACAAGTTCATCATGCTAACTTCATCTTATTACAATTCCCCATAGGGGGTATGGAAATGCGGTAAGAAGAAGAAGAAGAAGAAGAAGAAGAAGAAGAAGAAAATGAGGGCCATGATGGTCGGCTGGACTTGTGAACTCTGAATTTGAACACATCTTTGTTCAATCTTTGGCGGCTCAACTGCAAGTCCATCCTAGTGCAACTTGGTGGGTAACAGGTGGTAACAGCTAAATATTCTTCTACACACCTCAGCATATGTACTTACACCTAAATATTATCATGCAACATGGCTGCAAGCACATGAGCAACTGCTGGTGAGGTGAACACTAGGATTTAGAGGTTCAGGTTGGTTATAAGCAAGCATTGGAGAAATTGGTCGTCAATGATGAGTGTGATACCATATGACAATAATTGAGGCACTACATTGGTGGTAATCATGCCTTTGGTCTTGTCCATGCAATTAGCGATCGAGAGAAAATCTCTTCTCTAGAATGGTGGAACATGAATGGCGGTTATGTCCCACATCTATGGTGTTTGGCAACATGGTTGCTTTAACAGGTTGTGAACACTTCTTACATAGAGAGGTGTTGGAGCACCTACAATTTTGTCCACAATGTCAGAAGAAACAAGTTGAATGTAAACCATTTAGAGAGCTTAGTTTAGAGCAATAGCATTACACCTTGTGATTGTTGTCCCATTATTGTGAGGACAAAAACTTAAAAGAGATGGATAAATATAAGATTTGGGACAACAATCCAGAGGAGGATAATTTGGAGGATGGAGCCTTGGTTTTGGAGCACTTGGAGATTTCTCTTTTTGATGATGATAATCGTGGTGAGATTCCATCCCCATCTATTGCAAAGGTTACCCTAAACAGAACTCCAGCAGCAGGAGCTTCATGTCCAGGTTCATCTTCAGTGGTACTTATGGTGTCACTACCATAGCCATGTGGGGCCCTTGGAGGTCACAGTGGTGCCAAGAGGAAGGAAAAGTATATAGATCATAGAATAGTTATTTCTCTTTTTTCAATGCGTTTTCTCCATAGACTTCTGCTTAGTGTAGTGTTTTAGTCTTTAGGCTTCAGTTAAATTAGAACTTATGCGGATGGCCTATTTTGTATAATGTAAACATAACTCTTTGGTCATGTAACATTCTGGCAGATAGCCTAGTTCATCCCATAAAGTCATGGTCTACTTACTATTATATGGTTTAAAAATTTACAAGTTTGTAACTACTAGATCATAGATGGTTGATGTTTGAATGATTATTCATTAATCTACTATGGATGACATTTCTAACTTCATAATAATGTTAGTATTTGTCTACAAATAACAGAAATATGCATGTTTTCATAGTTTTGGGCCTCGGCAACTAATTTGGCATTCTGCATGTTTTTTCTTAATATATATGCATTATAATATATAAAATATATATTATATAAAAATGCTTCCTGGACACTTCACTCCCAAGGTTTTTTGGGAAATGGCGCGTCTGGAGCTCATGCTCTTGCTTTGTTCCGTGGTCTGGTAACGTTACTCTTGAATATTATACTTCTTTCAGGCTTGCCAGTACTTGGTATCAGATTCCTTTATGACTGTTAGATCTCCACTCAACATCATCATGCAAGTGTTTACTCTCCATTTATTTCTATGGTATAAGTTTGTGATTAATAATTACTAGTTTTTTTCACCCTCTTTTTTATTAAAATTTTTGTTCTTAACTCACTTCAATAATTCAGTCTCCCTATCTCATTGACATTTACAATTTGCAGGGTTCATTGTCTGCTTTCCCAACAGGGTAATCCATTGCTGCATTTTCCAAATAGGGATGATTTTAGGGGCTAAATTTCGCTCATGGGCTAATTTTCCATGGTTTTTCAAAAAACAAGATTCACTATTTTAAAAATGATTCGCCTAAATTCTATAGGAAACAATTATTTTACCTTAAAAATCGCCAAAATTTTATAAAAACTATATAAAATACTTAGAAATTTGAATATTTTTAAAAAAATATCGCCAAATATTTATTGCTGACATGTGAAGGATTAGTAATATTCGCCAAGGTTTCTACATTTTAAAATAAATTTCCATCCTTAAAATCATCCATGATTACCTGCAGCCTTATTAGCCTCTCTTTATACATGCTGTTATCCTATTGCCTTCAACTTGCCTGCGAGATATAAAATTTGTTCAGTTTGGAAACTATGGTGCAATTATTTTGGTCTTTTCTATTTCCGTTTTTCATGCTTTCTGTTATTATTTTTAATTTCTTACTATTGTCAAATTCTCTTTTCTTAGTTCTTTTTTCTTGATTTCTATTAAGAGGCCCTATGTGTCCACCAAATTATTTGAGCACTGACCCAAGTTATGGGAGAAACGATATATACCATGTGACATGTCCCTTCTCATTCCTAAACATTCCTCCACATGTTGATATCTCAGGATTGGTTTTTCATTCTCCATTAAAGTTCATCTTGATCCAACTTTGGTTTGGGGTTTCCATTTCTTGTTGCTTTTATCCTTGGTGGTAAGCAATCTTGCACAGCTATAAAGGTTCAATTAGTTCACTGTTCACTAATAATGTAGTTTTGGAGATGCTCGGTTGAGATTTGAAATGCACACTTCTTCATTTGCTGGTTATCTTACTTTGTATGTAATGACAGTAGTTAGTCATGGCAGTTGGTCATAATAATAGTGATTATGTAGCATTTATGCCGTTAATGAGGAAATAGCTATAGACTAAGAGCTGGGTTGTTGATTCTCAAACATAGATCGAAAGCCAATTCTTTTTTTCACTCCTCGTTAATATTATTATTTAGAAGCATATTTTGGTACCTTTCCATAATTATTAGGAGACATGCTTGGCAGTTAGAAATATTGGAAATTTATAATAATTTCTTTATCTTCCTGTTGATGAAGTACAAAGTAGAGGATTCTTGTCTAGACTTTAGATAGTAATTGCATTAGATGTTTAGATTTTTTGAGACATTTCAACAACTTTTATATGGTGCATGGTAGGCAATGACAAAAAATGGAAATGTACTTGTAGTTAGTTTATTTTCCTTTGAAACTATAGAATCTAGATAATGAAAGGTTGATTGGAAATTAGAAATACTGGCATTCTTTCAATCAAGTTATGCATCAGACTTGCTTTTTTTGCGATGCTTCTAGGTAAGTGCGCTCAGATTCTAGCTCCTTTGGCAATATATTCCTCTTCACTTCGGATGAAGTGTTCAATCTTGGAAGCTTTGTCTTGAAGGGTTGAATTGAATAAGTCCTCTTTCAGAAGGGTTTCGACCTCCTTCAGTTTTGGTCTGCTCTGTTTTAAATTGTTGTTTAGGTTGCAATCAATCAATCTGCCCCAACCACAAATAAATTTGATAGTTTTGTGAGCTGCACCCTCCCATGATAAAATGCATCCCATTTCACTTGGGGACGAAGAGCAAAGTTCAATATCCTCAAATGCTAAATGCAACATGTTAGCTTTCAAAGCCTCACTTCTTGAGATAAAGTCCTAAAGCTCCCGCATGACCTTGAGGAACTAAGAGGGAGGCTAATGCCACCTCGCCAACCATCTTCACACTTTAGGCCGGCTCTCCTCCAGCACAAGGGGTGCTTCTTTAGAAGAGGATTGCTAGAGTTTTAGGCCATGGATTGCAAAGTGAAGTGAAGAGTAAATTTTAGCAAAACAGTTTTACGTATGTAGTACATAGAGTGGATGAATGGACCGCAGACTAGTTTCTTTTTATTGGGCAAATGGAGTCGAATCAAGGCTCAATCGGAGGCTGTCCTACTGAGGAAAAGAGGAACAATATGGCTGCAAAGTACAAGCTTAATTAACCCTTTCCTTGCTGTCCCAAACTTCAGAAATTTATCAAGATTCAAGGGAGATTACTAGTGTAGGTAAATCCAATGGCAAAGAAAATTGTACCTATAAGAATGGATTACAAGTGCATACAACCAAATGTAGAGAAACATGCCTCAATATAGAACATCCCAATGATAAATACAATAGAAGAGGAATGGTGTTAACCCGTTCAATGTTTCATAACCATGATCCAAGAAGATTTCATGAACATGAGATAGCATAGAGATTTAGAAGATTTCCTCATCCATTAAGCAATTCATTGATCCTCAATTACATCCAACAAGTGTTCCACTAAGCTCCAAGGGGTCTAGCCCCAAATCCAACCATACATCAAATGGAGAGAGCAAACCCTTATATAGGTTTGAGCTCTATCTCCTTGACAATAAAGAAGCATTTGTTTTCCTAGATCCATTAGTTCTCCAAGGAATAACAATAAAATATCCTTATCAACAACCTCTCTACTAAAAGTAGCAATGAGTTGTTGTGATCCATATTCTTCTCCATGAAGAAACAATAAAATATCCAAAGAAAAAAATACAATAATGCTCTAATGTAACCAACTCCATGAGACAAGTCAACATTAATAAAATAATGGAGTTGGTTATGCAACACTCTCCGAGAATAGCACAAGAAGGTGGGATACATCCTCTAAATGAATGGGTGGTTGGTTGACCATGAGATAAGCTTCCATATGTGCACCAACTAGCAAAGCAATTTAAATAAATATCAAGGGTGCGCTTCTCCATGTGGCATGTGGTCAAAATGCGGTGAGGTTTTAAAACGATAGGTTTGAAATTGCCGCAACCCCTTAATAATTATTGAATTTTTTTATTATAACCACTTTTCAAAAATGTCAGTCACTCTACATCTAATGACATTGATCTAGCGACAATTGGGGCACTCTATCAAAAGATAATTGCTGATAAGCTAGCACACATCACCCAAAGTATCCTCTCACACGTGCCATCTAAAAATAGTAAGAAGACTAAAAATTCCAATGACCTCCCAGATCACCTCAAAACAAATCAAACCACCTACTAAATCCTCAAGATGTGTATGCCAATGACTTCCTCAAAAAGGTGGCGTGGACATGCCATCAAGGATGCAAGCAAAAGTACCTCAAATGTGGCACATGTGGCTCCAACTAACTCCCCAAACTCCAAGAGAGAGCTCTCCTCAAGAATATCTCAATAAACATGCTAAGTAACTAATTCAAACCATATGTGTGGTTTCCAAGGCTAGGATGCCTTCCTAACCAACTCTATGGCATGGTTTACCAACTAACAAAATCCTACGTGTGAATCAAGGAATAATGAGTCAACAAGACTTTGAATAAACCTTGAAGCACATGGATGAGTAACAACCTTGACCAAGCAAATAATGAAATGATCTTTAAGAAGGAGAGGCGTCCTTGAAAAATGTGCAATGATAACCACCTTGACCAAGCCAATAACTAACTTGAGGAGTGTGCCCTTGAAGAATGTGCCTTTGGAGGCCTTAAGACCACCACCAAACAATAAATAGCCCAATGCATTAGTTGTGCCCTTGATCCTTGTGGATGAATAACCACCCAAGTAAAAACAATAAAATATTGACCTCATGAAGTGTGCCCTTGAGAAGTGTGCAAGGTAGTGAAATCCATCATCATTATCCTCAAATCAAGAGCCAAAACTATGCACATATTTGCAAAACCATGTGTTGTTTCCCCTAAACCACGAGCATACAAGAAAATCTGCCTAGGAAGGTGTGCCATCTTCTTCAAGCCATAAAATATTACTATAATGCATGCTTGCCTCAACATATGTGCCAAAAGAGTTCCAAGAGAACCATATTATATGTCAAAATGAATTTACCCCTGTCCAAGTGTGAAATCACGCAGGAGAGCTAGGGCTCTACCTCAATAAGCCTTCAAGTGGTCAAATCACCATAAAAATGTGTGCAATATGGCTGGCTCTAGCAGGGGTGTTGGACACATCATAACAAAGTGGTTCATGTGTGCAATTCCCTCATATCTCCTAGGGCATTCTAACTAAGAGACTTCAAACTCATCACATCAAAAAATAACCATTCAAATTTCCAGACCTTATGGACAAGGAGCAAGTTATTAACACGTGAAACTTAGGGACACCTGTTAGAATTAGAGTAAAAGTGAAGAACAGTAGTATCTTTTAATTTCCGTCAAGACAAAGTAGCTAAGTCTATAGATCAATAGACTTAGAACACTTTAGCTAGTATTCAGATCTAAGGAGAGACATCAATAAACTTAGTAAGATTAGATCTGGAGATCAGAAATAAAAATTCAGATCTAATAAGCAAGCACTCTGCTGATTTGACAGTGAACAGATCAGAATAAGACCAGACAGTAAAATAGATCTATAAAGCTAAACTCAAGATGATACACAGATCTGTAGATCTAACAACTAGTCTGATCATTAAATAATAAAACAACTATAGAGGCAATTGTAAATTCAAAGTATAGCTTCAGATCTAAATAGTTAATACTCAATGCTAACTAGATCAAAGCAGTACTGAATCAAAATCATGTCAGATATGAAAGAGATGAGTAGGCAGCTACCTGGTACAGCAGCCTTACCTCTGAAGAAGAACAATAACCATAGAATAAGTAGGACCCTTTTATATGCTCAGACAAAGGTTCAGTTCATAAATCCACCTTATAGGTTGGATCTCTTTGCCAATAGATGAAGGAAATTTCTTGCCACAAAAATTAAAACTAGAAACCCTCACGGGAACAAACCCTCAACCAATAGAAGGTATAAAACCTTACACAAGAATACTGTGTATAAACTTGATTTCAGCAGGAGATAGGAGGCCATACCCTAGGGTTTTAACTTACAACAAAGGGTTAGCTACCAATCATCCACACACACAGCAGGAGTAGTAGGCAGCATCTGAATGTAAAATAAAAGGATGGCTGCACCCTAAGACACTCCCCAGACCAAGTACCCCAGGGTGCACTGGGAGACCCTAGATTTTGTCTAGGGTCTTGGCCATCCTCCAGGAGAATGGCTCTTGCAGCTGCTTATAAATTTAACAAGACCCTAAGTTGATAGACTTCCACTCCATGAAATGCACTAAGTGTTAAATAATTGCTAAGCCAAAATACCCAAACATGCCAACACTACCAAAGAATGAGGGTGCACCACATCATCAAGAGTTTTAACCATTAGGCACATGTTAACTCATCCATTAGACCACCACTAACACACTAGAACATCTCATACCACACTATGATCATCCTTGGCACCAAATCAACCACAAGATAACATCATCTATAAGCCAAAACACAGATGCACTCCCTGTCCATCAAAACATCTAGCAATGTGATCCTGCAAGCTCAATCCTTGTGACAAGAAATCACAAGTGTTATGATGAGAATCACGAGTGCAAGTACAAGCCTCATGCGACATGAGGGGTAACACGACACATTGAGTTTAAAGGAAAAAAGTGTTAAATAATTGCTAAGCCAAAATACCCAAACATGCCAACACTACCAAAGAATGAGGGTGCACCACATCATCAAGAGTTTTAACCATTAGGCACATGTTAACTCATCCATTAGACCACCACTAACACACTAGAACATCTCATACCACACTAGCAATCATCATAGCACCAAATCCACCCAAAGATAACATCATCTATAAGCCAAAACACAGATGCACTCCCTGTCCATCAAAACATCTAGCAATGTGATCTTGCAAGCTCAATCCTTGTGACAAGAAATCACAAGTGTTATGATGAGAATCACAAGTGCAAGCCTCATGCGACATGAGGGGTAACACGACACATTGAGTTTAAAGGAAAATCTTTTCAAATCATCCTACATTTGACCAATATGGATAGTGGAAAGAATTGGATGATGATTATACCCAACAAGATCCATGACAACATCAACCAGTCTTTTGAAATTTGGAGTTAGTAAATGAAATTCCCTTGTTGGGATCATTAAACCTGTCTAATYTGGCTTGGATGGATACAATGCTTACCCTGTCATAAATTGCACCAAGTAAACTGACCCCCGCAATCTAGAGATTTCTTTTCCTATTAGGATCAAAGAGCTGTAATGAAGCTTTGCACATTTTCCATGCTATTTTTTTTGGGTTTGATAAGGGAAGGGCATGTTCATCTTTACTATCTCATGTGGATTCAACCATATCAAAATATCCTCCAAGAATCCACTCAGCTTTTGGCAAGGAAACAACCATCCATTCCCAAAGAGTGGTCTAATCATGTGAAAGATTAGAGGCATATACTGAACAAAAATTGAAAAGCCTATTTTGAATGAAAAAGGTGGCTGGTACACATCTCTATGAGAAGGGTCTGTATTATGAGCAACCGAATGAGAATGTAAACTATGAGAAACATCATTGAGAACACCTCCACTACTTGGAGGATGATTCAAAGTCAATATGGGTTGGTCCAACAGTAGTCCATTTTGAAAGGCAGGTCAAAACCAACAAATTTGGATTCTTGTAAGAGAACCGCTTCATGTTTGATTCTTCTTATCATCTCTCACAAGCATCTTGCGATTTGGGATAGTTATCCTTCTCACATTCCAAGACATGATGGTAAAATTCATCAAGAGGGTTTATCAACATTAAGTTTCCAAAATTTGTTATCCCTAACATAATCACCTAAAGTGATAGCACATTGTCTGGGTGATTGCTTGGTCGCTTCCTTGTAAGATTTAGGTCGGGGTAGAACATCCTCAACTTTGCTTGATTTTTCTGGTTTGCTTGAGCAGAGTTTAATGTTCTTTCTTTTGCTTTGTTTAATTTGCCAACTTTGATCCAAATCCATGTTCATGATTTGATAGGCCGTACCTAAAGTACCTATTTTGATATTATCCTTACAAGCCTCTTTAGAAGGCTGATTTGTAGGTTGAGTATGAGGAGATGAGCTGTCCTGTGGATTAGAGTTCCGATTCCAGAGTCCTGGAGATCGGACGAGCTGGGTTTAGTTGGGAAAATTCTGAAGAGATATTTTGAGAAGGCTTTGGTTTGGACTTGTGATGGGGACAATCGCGAATCAAGTGATATTGAGCATGTTGCCTCTTTTATACACACCTTGGGTAACGTGAAAGAAATCTTCAATCCACTGGGTGTGTCCTTGGGGGCAAGTTTAGAGTCAAGTTGCTGTCACCTGATCCTTAACTCCTCTGTCTAGGCGAACTCCTAGTGAAGCCAAGTTGAAATATTGTAACTTCGAAGAATATTCTACCTGAGAGAGAGTTGAATAATATTATTATATTATATTTAATTAGGCCCTATTATCTAGCAGATAAAGCATGTTGCAGATAATAGTATAAAGATGTACAAACCCTGATTTGTGTCCATAGGATTCTCCTAGCAAGAGGGAGAAGACTATGATGAGACACTTGCTCTAGTTATTGAAGAAATAGTTCCAGTGTTCGTGAAGACAACCATAACAACCATGATTCTGATATAGTATGAGATTCAGAGGGAGCAGTCCCTGTATTTGAGTTTGAGTTGCCTCCATGAAAGAAGAAAAGCTACCTTCAGTATTGGCCACTCTCAATTTCAGATGAAGCTAGTGCCATGATAGAATAGAGGAGCTACTCTTAGAGTTCAACAACTACAATGAGAATGGAGCAGTCATTCTCAGTTTCGGAAAAAGCAGCTGGAGGTGCAAAGTCCCAGTTCTAGAAGGAACAAGTTGCAGAGAGAATAGGGGACACACTCTCCGACAGTGAGACAAATAGTGCTTTGTAGAAAGCTCATAGAACCAACACATGATTATGAAGATTGAGTTGCAACTGAGCAAGTGTACTAGGTTGGGACAATGTGATGTGAAAATTTGGTTTCGAAGTACAGGATAGGAAGATTCATGTCTGCAAGTTGAAGCAAGCTCCAAGAGCTCGGTATGGTAGGATTGATAGTTTTTCTGATGAGCTTGGGCTTTACCAAGAGTAAAGTTGATCCAAACCTTTACTTCAAGATTGAGAATGATGGACCAGTTATATTGTTGCTATATGTGGATGACTTATTCTTGATAGATGAAGAAAAGCTCATCACAGATTGTAAGAAGAAGCTTGCCACTAAATTTGAAATGAGGACCTAGGCCTGATGCATTATTTCTTAGGTCTTGAAGTATGGAAGAGCCTAGAAGAGATTTTCCTTAGTCAAGGAAAGTATGTTGTGGAAATTCTGAAGAGATTCGACATGATGGACTATAGAACCATGTCCACTCCTATGGAGACGAATCTAAAGTTAT
>SNQJ01S0097661.1:64083-75598 GCA_010110895.2 Picea sitchensis | reverse complement strand
TGTGTTACTTGGTGTGGTAGTGTACCATTGGATTGTAGTTATGTACTACTATGGATAGACACAGTTGTGTTCTATTTTTGTTCTGATTGTATTGAAGACTATCAATAGTTTATTGGAGATAATCATCAGCCAGATGAATGATGGACAAAGATTTTCCAAATGAAAAATGGTTCATAGAATTTACTCTTTTAGACTAGAAGAATGGCTCTTGTCTCACTTTGTAGAGTGAGCATCATGCCTGATTGCTCAGGTAGAGTATGGTTTCGAGAGATGATGCAGCTGATGAATCTGATGATGATGATGGTGCTCATGATCTAGTCATGATCTAGTCTATACAACTATGTTGATGCGCTCGGGTGAATGGTATGTTGTGTGCTCAAAGACCATTACCTGTAATACCTCCCTAGCTAGGAGGGAGTGTTGATATTATGGTAGCTGTGGGAGGTATTTACCTCCACGTGTGAACCTAAAGAGAATAGAAGACTCTGGGAAGCAAGAGAAACCCTAATGCGTTGGCTAATAACCCTAAAAGACTTGTCGGCTCAAGAAGATAATATGTATTAGGTTATTAGCCTCCAAGAGAAGAAGTTGGCCAGAAGAATTAATATATAATGAAAAAACAGGTACCCAGAAGGAGAAGTCGTCCCTAGTAAGTCTGCCAGAACCACTATAAATACAGGGTGCCAGTCTCTCATTTGACACATCTCAGCAGTTGCAGAGAGCCAATTCTGTGCAGTGCAGTTGCAGTCTTGTGCGCAGGTTTGGAGAAGAGATGCTGGTGCAGCTGCTACAACTACCAATTACATTTTGGCTTGTACTATCTCTTGGCTAGGTTTTGGACTATCTTATCAGCTCTTTGTGATGCGCTATCCTTGGGGAAAGGTGTGCTACCCTTTGTTTGGCTATCTAGCCTAGGGTTTGCTTCCGGAGTGATTCTCTGTCAAGGCTAAGGTGCTCGGAGGGTGGCTTCGGCCTATGGTTGGGTGACAAGGGTATTGTCAATGGTAAAACGAGCACACATCCTTCATATTCTAACACACCCCTAGATGGATGAAGTAACTAAGATGCTAAAAACTCTTTCGGATAGGATGGAAAGGTTGGATTTAGAAGGGAAGCCAATTTACAGAAATCCCCAAAATACTGATAACAAAGGTTTTAGGAGGCCAAACAACAATGTTCCTTAGATTATGCCAAGGGAACAAAGGAACGGAGATAGAGATGACCAGAGGATTCAAACCCCTCTCCAAAATAACCTAGTCAATGATGAGGAGAGGGAAGAAGAGGATATCGACCTTGAAATTCACTGTATTGAAGACACTTCCCCTTTTCCCCATTTGACTCAATCTGCATATGAAGAATCCATCATGAACAGTCAAATAAACAAGTTGAGTAAAGGGGAAAAATCCAAAAACACTTCTAACAGATACAATCTCAGGTCAAATAAGAAAGAAGGGAAGTCTGATATCCCTGATCAACCTCTCTTAGCAGAAAGGCCTCCTAAACCTGCAACAATCACTGCCAAGGAAAAGAAAGCTCAGAATATCTTGCCAATAGCCAAAGAACCTGTCTCAGAGGTAAGAGAAATTCCTAATCTTCGTTCCTCCTTTAGCTTTGAGCATGAAATTCATAAAATTAGAATTCCTGTGCCCCTTTCAGAGCTAGTTAAACATGAAGATTTCAAAAAATCCCTCTCCAAGCTGCTATAGTTTGAGATACCTCAGCTTTCCACAGACTCAGTGAACCTCCAAGATAAAAATCCAACAATCATCTTGGGACCTATGGTAGAATATAGATATGATTCATCCCCTCCCTTCTACACATCCTTGAACATTCATGATAAGGTGTTGCATAATTGTTTAATGGATTCAGGGGCTTCTCATAATCTCATGCCCAAAACTGTCATGGAACAACTTGAGCTAGAAGTCACAAAGGCCTACCATGACTTGTACTTTTTTTATTCAAGGAGGGTGCAATGTCTTAGAGTCATCAAAGACCTGGTGGTGTCCTTATTTTAGCTGCCAGTGAAGAGTGTGGTCACGGACATTGTGGTAGCTGATGTTCCTCCCAAGTTTGGTATGTTATTGTCAAGATCTTGGATTAAAAAGATTGAAGGAACATTACAGATGGACCTTACATATGCTACCATCCCAGTCTTTGGAGGGGAACACAAAAGGATGTATAGAGAAGCTCACCTGGATTACATTTTTAGTGATGAGGCAGTCCCCACCAATAATCCCATATTTTCCCTTGAGACTAATTTAAGATCCAGCTTGTTACAATTCACCAACACCCTTGAGGCTCCTCTTCAACTCAGAAAGCATCCCATTATCTCCCATGAAGATTCTTCCCCACTTACTTCCATATGGAAAATGTTTTTCGATGGGGCTTCTTCTAAGGATGGTGTTGGTGCTGGGATAATTTTTGTTTCCCCTGCTTAAGAAACCATATCTCTATCATACAAGCTAGAGTTTGAAACTATCAATAATGTGGCTGAATATGAAGCTCTTGTTTTAGGTTTGGGGGCTGCAAAGGACATGGTAATTAAGGAGGTAGCAGTGTTCGGAGATGTTGAGTTGATAGTCCAGCAGGTCATAAATTATTACCGGTCTAAACATCATCACCTCAGAAGTTAAAAAAATGAGGCATGGGACTTGATTGATAATTTATTCTCAACCTTCAACATTTCATTTATTCCAAGAGAGGAAAATAATTTGGCCAATTCCATAGTTGTCTTAGCTAGAAAGTTTAGGATCCCTCTGCCACCTAAGTTTAAATATGATGTTGAGATAAGATATAGGCCCTCTGTACCGGACAATATCAAACATTGGAAGGTATTCCAGGATGATCTTGAAATCATAAAATTTCTTGAGTCTGTTGATGATTTCTCTGCATTGCACATTGATCAGGATCATGACCCTGAAGGTGATCCTCACCCTTAGGTATTTTTAAATAAAATTGCTAATCACCATATTGTTCATTTGCCTAGAAATCACATTCCAAAGGGACTAGTTCCTTTAGAAAGATTGTTCGATGGGAATGATGTGGCAGCAAAGGGTAAGGTTTCAAATGGGGATGCTGATGTAACTGAGTGCAACATTGGCACAGAGGAGGAGCCAAAGTTTTTCAAATTGTCGAACAACCTGAAAAAAAAGAAGAGGGTCAAATATACTGAGTTATTAAGGGAATTTGCTGATGTGTTTGCATGGACCTATGAATACCTCAAGACATATGACACATATGTCATTGAGCACAAGATCCCACTAAAAGAAGAGGCTAATTCATTCAGGCAGAAGCTAAGACAAATTAATCCCATGTTGTTGCCTGTCATGGAAAGAGAAGTGAAGAAGTTGTTAGATGCCCAAATCATTGTCCCCTTGAGATATTATGAATGGGTGGCCAATCTGGTCCCAGTGAGAAAGAAAAGTGGAGAAATTAGACTCTGTGTTGATTTCAAAAATCTCAACAGAAGATCAAAGAAGGACAATTACCCCCTACCTAAGATGGAACACATATTGCAGAGGGTAATAGGTGCATCCAGGATATCCATGGTTGATGGATTTTCTGGCCACAATCAGATATCAGTCCTACTTGAGGATAGAGAAAAGACAACGTTCACGACTCCTTAGGGTACTTTCATGTATGCCAAAATTCCTTTTGGATTGATGAACGCAGGAGAAACATTTCAGCGAGCCATGGACATCGCCTTCATTGGGGAGAAAGATAAATGTGTGGTCATCTATTTGGATGACATAACTATCGTTTCTAGATCAGACAAAGAGCATTTCTATCATCTGAGGAAGGTCTTCTTAAAATTCAGGAGGTATGGTCTTTCCCTGAATCCTAAGAAATCTTTGTTTTCCATGAAGGAGGGAAAGTTGTTGGGTCACATAGTATCAGCTGAGGGAGTCAGGATTGATCCCAACAGAGTGGAGGCAATTCAAACCTTGCCACTTCCTAGGTCTAGGAAGGAAGTCCCGTCTTTTCTGGGCAAGATTAACTTTCTGAGGAGGTTTGTTTCCAATTTTGCTAAAATGGTGAAACTCATAACATCCATGCTTTGGAAATACAATGAAGTAAAGTGGGTTGCCGAGTCCAGAAATTATTTTGAACAAATCAAGAAAGAATTGACTGAGGCACCTGTGCTTATCAATCCTGATTACTCAAAGGATTTTCTGATTTTTTCTTTTGCTTCATTTGACACAGTGACAACTGTTTTACTACAAAAGAATGCAAAAGGGCTGGAGCAACCCATTTCATTTTTCAGCAGGGCATTAAGAGATGCAGAGTTCAAATATGACATCATGGAGAAACAAGCCTATGTCTTAGTGAAATATCTCAAATCTTTCAGAGTTTATGTTCTGCATTAAAAAATTATTGCATATGTCCCTTCAACTTCTGTGAAGGACATTCTTATTCAGCCAGACATAGATGGGAGAAGGAGCAAGTGGATTTCCAAAATCCTTGAGTTTGATCTTGAAATAAAGCCCACAAAGTTGATTAAAGGCCAAGGTTTAGCCAAGTTTTTGGATGAATATAATTGTAAAGTGTTGGGGGTTAAATTCATCAACACCTACTTAGAAATTCAGCAGGTTGAGTTGTCTGATGGCGGTCCTCCAGACAACCCTCCATTGGTAAAATGCACCTGGTATAAATATATTATACATTTCTTGCAGGATTTAAAGCCTCTTGATGGAATGGGGAAGAGTAAGGCAAGATATTTAAAGCTCAAAGCAATCAGGTATTGCCTTATTAACCAGGTATTGTATTGGAAAGATCCTCTAGGGGTGCTTCTGAGATGTTTGAACCCATAGGAGGCCCGAAGAATTATGTTTGATTTCCACAGTAGCCTGTGTGGGGGACACCATTTTTGGAAGACAAAAACCCACAAAATTCTCAGGGATGGTTACTACTGGCCCACCTTATTCATTGATGTCTGCAGAGAAGTCAAAGCCTGCATCAAATGTAAAACATTTTCAGGAAATCAACAACTCAAACCTTTGCCACTAAAGCCTATAATATCTTCAGGACATTTTCAGCAATGGGGGTTGGATTTCATAGGAGAGATTCATCCTCCTTCAAGTGGTCAACACATGTGGATCTTAACCACAACATATTATTTCACCAAATGGATAGAAGCTATCCCCACCAAGAGTGCTTCACACAAAGTGATCATTGGCTTTCTTGAAGACATCATGGCAAGGTTTGGTTGCCTAAACAAAATTATCACTGATAATGCTGCATATTTCAAGTATAATCCCCTAGTCAGGTTCTGTGAGCAGTTCGAGATTTCACTTATTCACTCCACTCCCTATTATCCTCAAGGAAATGGACTGGTAGAGTCTTCTAATAAAAGTCTAATCAAGCTCATTAAAAGATTGTTGGAAGACAATAATAAGGCCCGAGATTCAAAACTTAAATTCTCTCTGTGGGTTGATCGAGTGACAACCAAGACGTCCTTAGGCACCTCCCCTTTTCAACTTGTTTATGGGACAAAAGATGTATTTCCCACTCAACTAGCTCTATCTGTAGCCAAATTCTTTTAGGATTATGAATGGAAGCTAGACAATATGGTTAGAAGAATTCATCAACTGGTGGAAGTGCAATAGTCCAGAGAGCAAGTGATGGACATAACACTTGAGCATCAACAAAAGATCAAGCAGGCCTTTGACAGGAAGGTCAGAAAGGAAGATTTCCAACTGGGGGATCTAGTTCTTAAGTGGGATGCACCCAGGTAGGAATGAGGCAAGCACATAAAGTTTGATGCCCTTTGGATTGGGCCCTTCAATATCTCTGAAGTATTCTTGAACAACACCTACAGGTTGCAGAATTCAGAGGGCGAAGAATTTTTTAATGGCCCAGTGAATGGGTATTTCCTGAAGAAATGTTTCATTTGAGCCTTAAGTGGCTCTTTTGTTGTTGTAAATATTGTTTTCTGTCTATTTTCAGTTTCAATAAGGGACTCCATATCCCAACAGCAAGGCACTGAAGTTGCAAAAAGAGTTATTGGTAGCCCGCAGGGGGCGTGCCATCACCCATGGAGCTTAATGTTATCATAGAAATATGTAGGGGGGCGTTTTCCCTATGAAGCACCCCCCTTTGGCAAAAAGAAGGAAAGAAGTGGGTCAAAAACCCACTTTTCCTAAGTCTTAGTGATATAGCACATATGGTTCAAGAAGTGCCTAGATCTGGGCGGCCAAGACTTGTGCGCCCAGATCTACGGACGAGGTCTGATTTTGGACCCCCTCCCCCCCATTGTTCTGCCTTTAATGGGGGGGGGGGGTCCGATATGAGGGTGTGCAAGTTTCAACGACCGAGATTTAAGTGCCCAGATCGACATCTGAGGTTTCATTTCAGACCCCCCTTGTTATTCTGCCTTTAATGAAGGGGTGGGTGTCCGATATGAGGGTGCGCAAGTTTCAACGACCAGGATTTAAGCACCCAGATCGACGGCTGAGGTTTCATTCCAAACCCCCCTTGTCATTTTTCCTTTAATGAGGGGGGGGGTCCGATATGGGCATTTTCATGTGGCCTCCCCTAAAACCCCTTACTGCTTCCTCCTTCGCTTACTGCCTTCGCCTCCTGGTGACAAGTGTCCCCCACTCTACTTCTCCTATTCCCCTGTCACATCTCCCACTTCCCTCCTACCTTTCATCACCACACACCTGTCTTCTACTCTCCCAGGTATCACGTCCCCTTTTCCTTCATCCCTCTTATCTCCCAACACCTGTACCTCCAGGTTCCATGCCACTTCCACCTGTGTCCTATCCATATTCCCGTGGAACTTCTCATCTGGTGTCACATCCCCCATGTCTCTGTCACCTGGTGCTGCCACCTCATCAACCCTCGTCTCACCTTCACATTGTCGGTGCCATCGGTCTCCCCATCATATCCTCATCCACATTTGCAGGTCGGGCCCCCTTGTAGCAGTCCAGTGAAGCAACAATGACCAAGGAAGGGCCGCCAAGTTGTCCAAGTGCAGAATTGATCAGGCCTTACCTAATCCCGAGAAAGTAGTTATTGAGGTAGTTGACAGTGGTTGAATGTTGTCTCCTTCCATAAATAGAACATCGAGAAGGGACAAGCACAGAGGCAGACTTTCAGTCCATCCTGACTAAGATCGCGTCTGACAGATGACTGCATGGGCAGTCTACCCAATGTATGCATGCATAGCCTAACAAAGAAGCTCATCAACGTAAATCCTTGAATGCATGATATGATCAACTTCAGATAGTCCGAGTCAGTCTGAGTATATGTAGGCATTTTTTCCATTTTTGTGGGTATCGATGGTAGAGCTAAGCTCCCTATTGTAAAGTTTTAATGAAGCACTGGTTTCCCTGGTTAAGTATATGTATGTGAAACTTCTTGTTTAATGACAGTCAGCTTTCTTACTCCATCTTGTTTCCATCTAATACTAAAAGAGTTCATGATTTAATGATTCACATGAATCATTGTGACTGTGTTATGATAAATTCTTTATAGTAACGTTGTTATGATTTCTTTTAGTATTCTTGTAATTTGAATACAATAAGTTCTTGTATTTAAGTTCTTCCTCCTCGTGCTGTTGGAAGCTTGATGCCTACAAAAGATCTTTGCATTTTCTAACTGAAGTCTTCCTCCTACTCACCCTTACTACAACTCACTGTCTAAAGTTAAATTTAAGACCTCACCTATTCATGCATATCCCGGTCTAGGATTCTAAGTTAAAACGACATTGTTCTGAGTCTGTTCTCTTTCGATCACCCTTTATAAAACAATTATGACATATAAATTGATGGGTATCAGGCTTACTCTTGCCATAATCCAAGAGTGACCTCTGGTGTTAACAGGTTGATTTAGTATTATTTAATATTTCTAAAGAAGAAATCACAACATCTCACTAGAAGAAGTTTAGGGATGTGTATCAGGATAAATCCTTGGTTAATAAACTCTTTCCATGAAAAAATTTGTTTTCCTTGATCATGGATGGTGTAGATTTTGTAGTTGAGCATATGAATGCATTTAATACTAGTCTAATACATTTGATCTTAGTTGGAGTGAAGATGGATGATGAGGATCGTTGTATGGCCATTTTGTGTTCCTTGTTGGACCCATTGGGCAACCTGGTAATGGCCATTGGAAGCGCTATGAAGGAATTGGTGCTTGATGAGGTTGTGGTTTCTTTAGTTTTGTAGGAGGTGAGGTGGAAATCCTCTAAATCCACCAATGAGGCCTTGGTTATTCATGCAATATTGAAGGAGAAATGAAATAAGAGAGAAACATATAGGTACAAATCTCATGGGATACATTAGTCTCCTAGAAAGTCTAAGGAAAAATGTTGGAACTATAGAAAGATAGGGAATTTTAGAAGGGATTGCAAGGGAGAGAAGAAGAAGAAGATGATGAAAAAGAATGATACCGATGATGAATCTGAAAAATATTCTCAAGAGGATGGTAGAGATGCCTTTCTTGTAGCTTTAGCAACCCATGTGGTCTAGAGTGCATGGATGATAGACTATGTAGATTCATTATAGATTACTTCTCACCAACATTATTTTTTAGTGTATGATAAATATGCTGGTGGGATGGTATACCTTAGTGATGACTCTCCTCTTATCATTATAGGTCATCTCAGATTCTTGATCAAATTACCTAATGGAGGAGTAAAGGGGATCAATGTATTTTTTCACATTTCATGTTTAGCATGAAATCTACTATCAGTAAGCACACTTAATGATGCAAGTGTGTAGGTTTTTTTCTCTGAAAAAGGATGCAATATGGTTTGAGGAGCTATGGTACTCACTATGGGTTTTCATGTGGGAGCTATTGAGTGTAATAGTTCTTTGATTTTTGTAGCAAAGAGATCTATAGGATATACACAAAATATTGGGCCATATAGGTGAAAAGCACCCAAAAGCCTTGAAATTAAAATTTTTTGTCAATGGATTGAATGCTTATACTCTTGAATTTGATTTCTATGAGCATTGCATATATGAAAAAAAAACATGTTCAATTTTATTCTAGTTCTCACAAATCTTTTGGGTTGTTGGACTTAATTCATTCCGATTTATTTGATTCAGTTAAACATCCCTCTATTTCTAAGGCTTTGTATTATGTTTTATTCATTGACTATTATTGTAGAAGGACATGCATATATTTTATTAGAACCAAATATGAGGTTTTTAGTCAGTTTAAAATGCTTAAAGCTCTCTTAGTTAACAATTAAAATCCACAAGATGTTAGAACCACTTTAATCGATTTTAAGGCACAAAGAATGAAGACATTTAGCATAAATCAAAGGTGAATTTTGTGCATGTGTTTACCAATTGATTATATTATAAGAGAGGACAATATTATGGATGTCCTTTCACTTCTAAATTTGATTTATGAATAAAAATGCATAAATTTCTGTTTTATGTCATGAAACTACCATCCAAGAGAGAGATTAGTAACAAAGAACAATATTACAAAGAATAGGATGTATTGAATGTTTCTACTTGGGAAATATATATTCTATACAACAAAATAGAAACAATTGTCAGAGACAAGTTCTAAATATATGTAAAAATTAACTAAGAAATAACTTGTAAAATGGATGGTTAATTCCCCTAGGGTTTCAAAAGTTAGCACTTGGAATTCACCAAATAAAACCTCTATTTAAATGATAAGAAATTGTTAGCACAATAGATATTAGGATCACACACACACACACACACACACACACACACACACACACACACACACACACACACACACACACAATATAATCTTGGTATACAATTTAGATATGAAATGGAGGATAGGAATAAGAAAGAAACCACCTTGAGCACCAAATCCTAGCCTTAGGGTTTCACTAAATCCGATTTTTAATGCCACAATTTAATTTTCAGATTTAAGAATCACCTTAAATCAGCCCACAAAATGTTATATAACACCTTAAAGCTCAATCTGATAAGGATGATTTGTATCCTTAGGGATATAGATAAATAATTAAACATAAACCCTAGGATAAATTTATATAGGAAATGAAATAATCTATTAACTTTACACTAGACAATAAAATAAATCAAAATAAATATTTTTCTTTGATTTTCATGGTTATATTTCCTTATAATAACAAATTTTTATTATTTTTAGGGCTTTTTGGTTGGTTGTTGCATATCAAACTAGTGCCTTTTTTAATCCAGTTAGGGCTTTTGGGGTCAAGAAGTATGCCCCTCTAAAAACTGATCACTTCTATCGTAAGGACTAAGGAACTATTATAACCCTAAGTGTAGAATAATCTCCAAACTAATTAAGGTAAGATAGGAGGACCAAGGACCTACAAGAAGGGATTCCTCAAAGGAAAAAACCTTTATTAACAAGATCAACTATAACTTGAACAAAATTCTTAAAACCTTTACCGAGGAACCAAGAGAAAACACAAATCAATGTATTAACCACTTACCCAATATAACAAGAGAAGAATGAAGAAATAAACCGTAAAACGTCTCATTTCCAAGTGTTATAGTAACCCTTCAAATGGATTGATATTGAATGATATTAGAAGTATTGAATCACCATAAAAAACATTTCATGCATTGAGAAGATAACCAAGAAAGAGAGAGCTCCAAGAATTGACACCAAAACCTCAAGAGGAAGGTCTTTTACTAATTGTAGTCACAAATGATATCCAACAATTCACAATAGTTTGAAATTATATGAGAGCCTCTATTTATAGAGGAGGCTTCTACATCCTTCCCATTATTTATTAATTCTTTCTCCCTAAAATTATCCTAGGAGACTAAGAAATAAGACTTGTCATTTTCACAACAAATACTAAATAAATACATAATCAAATGAGGCCACATGTACATAAAAACTCATGAGAGGAGGACTTCCCATAAATAAGGGGGGATATTTTCTTCTATATCTCAATGTTCGAAGGAAACAATGATGTGGAGGCATCAATACATGGTGAAGTATCCTCCCAAGAAAGAAAGGTACCAACATCTATCTCTTTCAAGTGGAACAAACTCATGAAAAGGCGGAGGACGTCAAATGTGGATGACCCCCTCAAAATGTGCTCAGGGAATGCTCAAAAGATACCTCAAAGGTATGATCAAGCCCTCAAATCAAGAAATAATTATCCAAAAGGAAAGGTATATGTCTCTCCAAGTCAAATAATCACCAAAACACACTCATGGATATCATAAATCCCACACATGTATGTGGCATGTGTAGAGGATGTCCATGTATGAGATAATAACCCAAATGTGCCTTAGAGTATGTGACCAATGCCTCAATATATGTGTACTACCTTGAGAACTGTGAGACCACCTTGAGAGACATAAAACTACATGAGCATCTGCAGAATAGTCTTTGATAGAGCATGATCAAAGTGTTATGAATACTTAATACAAGGGTCCATTATTAGGCATAAAATAAGTGTGATATATATAGGTGTGATAACCTTTACAAAGAGAAATACTTTTACATAATATACCTATGGGTAAGAGAGACTAGTATCTCCCCTAGATCATGTGTCCTAGTAGATTCA
>SNQJ01S0097661.1:38637-64073 GCA_010110895.2 Picea sitchensis | reverse complement strand
CCCACAAAATGTTATATAACACCTTAAAGCTCAATCTGATAAGGATGATTTGTATCCTTAGGGATATAGATAAATAATTAAACATAAACCCTAGGATAAATTTATATAGGAAATGAAATAATCTATTAACTTTACACTAGACAATAAAATAAATCAAAATAAATATTTTTCTTTGATTTTCATGGTTATATTTCCTTATAATAACAAATTTTTATTATTTTTAGGGCTTTTTGGTTGGTTGTTGCATATCAAACTAGTGCCTTTTTTAATCCAGTTAGGGCTTTTGGGGTCAAGAAGTATGCCCCTCTAAAAACTGATCACTTCTATCGTAAGGACTAAGGAACTATTATAACCCTAAGTGTAGAATAATCTCCAAACTAATTAAGGTAAGATAGGAGGACCAAGGACCTACAAGAAGGGATTCCTCAAAGGAAAAAACCTTTATTAACAAGATCAACTATAACTTGAACAAAATTCTTAAAACCTTTACCGAGGAACCAAGAGAAAACACAAATCAATGTATTAACCACTTACCCAATATAACAAGAGAAGAATGAAGAAATAAACCGTAAAACGTCTCATTTCCAAGTGTTATAGTAACCCTTCAAATGGATTGATATTGAATGATATTAGAAGTATTGAATCACCATAAAAAACATTTCATGCATTGAGAAGATAACCAAGAAAGAGAGAGCTCCAAGAATTGACACCAAAACCTCAAGAGGAAGGTCTTTTACTAATTGTAGTCACAAATGATATCCAACAATTCACAATAGTTTGAAATTATATGAGAGCCTCTATTTATAGAGGAGGCTTCTACATCCTTCCCATTATTTATTAATTCTTTCTCCCTAAAATTATCCTAGGAGACTAAGAAATAAGACTTGTCATTTTCACAACAAATACTAAATAAATACATAATCAAATGAGGCCACATGTACATAAAAACTCATGAGAGGAGGACTTCCCATAAATAAGGGGGGATATTTTCTTCTATATCTCAATGTTCGAAGGAAACAATGATGTGGAGGCATCAATACATGGTGAAGTATCCTCCCAAGAAAGAAAGGTACCAACATCTATCTCTTTCAAGTGGAACAAACTCATGAAAAGGCGGAGGACGTCAAATGTGGATGACCCCCTCAAAATGTGCTCAGGGAATGCTCAAAAGATACCTCAAAGGTATGATCAAGCCCTCAAATCAAGAAATAATTATCCAAAAGGAAAGGTATATGTCTCTCCAAGTCAAATAATCACCAAAACACACTCATGGATATCATAAATCCCACACATGTATGTGGCATGTGTAGAGGATGTCCATGTATGAGATAATAACCCAAATGTGCCTTAGAGTATGTGACCAATGCCTCAATATATGTGTACTACCTTGAGAACTGTGAGACCACCTTGAGAGACATAAAACTACATGAGCATCTGCAGAATAGTCTTTGATAGAGCATGATCAAAGTGTTATGAATACTTAATACAAGGGTCCATTATTAGGCATAAAATAAGTGTGATATATATAGGTGTGATAACCTTTACAAAGAGAAATACTTTTACATAATATACCTATGGGTAAGAGAGACTAGTATCTCCCCTAGATCATGTGTCCTAGTAGATTCACCATAATATGGTTGCATACAAACCCAAATCATAAATGCCATATGATGAAGAGTTACCAACATTAAGGGGTATTCAACCATATCCATAAAATCAAAGCCTATCCTGGAATGGGGACTAAAAGGATGGGCCATGATTGATCACATGGGGTTTATAGATACTACATAGTCCTAACACCAATACATAGAACATATAAACATGGTCCAATAAAATAGATGAATGAAAATACAACCAAAATTTTGGTTCATCATGACACAATAAGGCACATAATATGCTCATATGATGGTACAAATATGGAGAAAAAATATAGGGTACACTAAAGTGAATTTGAGGTGTGGCTCTAACTTGGGGACATGTGCTCATCTCAAGAGTGCATGAAAACTAAAGAATCTACAAAACTTGTAGACCTGAAAAATTCTCAACCAATGGATGTTAAATATAAGGGAGGGTGAAGACACAAGTTCATTTTCCCCTTTCTTGAGAGAGAAACAAATCCATGCATAAATGAAATATATCCAAGAACATTTTAGTAGCATCACATCTCAGATAAAAAATACATACATGTAAGCAATATTTTACTTTATTATAAAATAAAATAAAAATACAGAAATCAATAAAAGGAAACACACAACTAAGAAATGTTAAAAGAAACTTACTATAGTACAATGATGTCCCATGGCATCAGATATTACCTTGACACAAAATCTTCAAAACTTTCCCTTTCATGGGTAAGGGATGTTTCTCACCATCTGAATTATTAAGACATAAATAATTATTACCTAAAAAATATTCAATTTTGTAAGGACCCAACCAAAGACTTTCAAACTTACCATGCTTACTTTCCTTTTCATTTCTTTTGTTCCACATTAGAACAAGATCACCATTCTAAAATGTTCTTGGGAGATCCTTCTTGTCAAACTTTGTCTTCATCTTTTCTTGACTCTTTTCTAGATGATCAAAGGAACATCTTCTATTCTTTTCAAACTGATCGACTGGTTGATTATGTTTTTCACTACATCTTGATAGGATGAGAATTGATGCATTAACTTGTAAACTGGGATCCTCAGGTAAATTGACAATGTTACATCCATCCCATACACTAACTCAAATGGGCTCTTCTTAGTGGAATCTTTATTATTTATTTTATTAGCCCATATACCATACTTTATCTTGTTATTCCATCTTTTCTTGTTGTCCCCCAATGTTCTCTTAATAATGGTCATGAAATTCTTATTACTTGACTCTTGAAGACCATTTACTTCAGGGTAAAAGTTGGAGGAGTGGGATAGGAAAATGCCATAGTTGAAGAAAAAGGATGAAAACTCCAAAGAACTAAATTATTTGGCATTGTCGACAATGATATTCACCAGAACTTTGAAATGGGTAATGAAATTCTCTTCCAAAAAATCCATGTCAACCTTATATGTAGTTCTCTTGGTTAGTATAACTTCAACCCACTTCATGAAGTAACTCTTAGCTATGAGAATCCATCTGTAATCATTGCCTGTGTTTAAATTATCCAATAAAATCAAGTCCCCATTGTTCGAAGGGAACATCCACTATCATTGGTTGCAAAGGAAGGGTTGATAGCTTCTACTTTCCTATAAAGAGTTGACAATGTTGGATTGACCTTACAAACTTGTGGACATATGAAACTATAGTTGGCTAATAGTAGCCACCTCTTAAAATATTGTGGGTTGTGGTTATTGTTGAATGATGTCCATTGCATAGCCTCTTATGAAATTCATTCATTAACTTCTTAGACTCTTTGGGGTGTACACATATGAGAATTAATCCACTCATATTTCTCCATCCAAGGTCTTGGTCGATAAAACATAATTTGGAGGCCTTCCATATTAATGCTCCTCTATTATGATTTGTTGGGTGTTTTGGACTTGTAAGATTCTTAATATAATAAATGGCATGTGTATACCAATCATGATGTTCTAATTTTTCAAAAACCATTGAGATCATATGGAAAGGACATTATTTCATTCCAAGGGTAACTTCATTTCCTTCTTCCATCGTCCAGGATAATACTTGACCCTTGATGAACTTTTTGGATTTAGTTTCCAAATAATACTCTTGAATCTTATAAACCTACTTGCCTCTAGTTCCTAAACAATCTTGTTGAGCGAAAAAATATTTGACAACAGTTTGAGGAACATAGGAAATTGTATTTGAGTAACCCACATAAGTTATGAAATGATTTAGTGACTTAACTTTCAACTTTCATATGCAACTCTATGTGATGAATTTTCAGATCTAAAAAATTCTTCCTAGTGATCTGACAATAAACCCTAGTTGATATCACTGAAAAATTTTACAATGAAAATTATACACTGAAAATATATGCAGTAGAAACAAAAAGATTAGAGATGAATCATAAATACACATGAGACACAAAATTTTTGTTCTGTAACATTGTTAATTTCAGAAATTCCAAGGGAAAAACCATCCCTCCTAGACAATACAATTTCACCAAAATATGAGGACAACCTTGTCCTCCAATAACCAGAAAAATTATAAAACCAAATATCAAGAAATCATTGGAAACTTACACTACCCAAAAATATGTTGTAGACCGCCTGTACTACCTATTGATGTCACATGTACTTTGTTGACATCAACCTGTACGGACCTACTCCTACCCATAAACCCTGTACGTGATTTATCTTACTGCAACCCACGTACATATGCAAATGTGCCCACTGCAACCCGTATATACATGACTATGCCCACTGCAACCTGCGTACATACACGATTCACCTTCTTTCAACCCACGTACAAGTACACAAAACTTGTATGGACACCTCCATACAATTTTCTCTCAACAACTTCCTTTCTCTTAGGAAAGATTCTCCGCCATTGCATAATTTCCCTTTGTTGAAATCACCAAGCCTTCTAACACAAGTGTAGACTCACTTATTCTAGCTCCATCCTTTCCACAATGTCACAATGACATCTCTCCTTTATATACAAGACCAATAAGTGAGTTTAGGCACCTCTTATAAACTCAACAATTAATTAGAATATTTTATTCGTCTTTGTCGGTGTGACACCCCACCACAATCCCACAAAGCCCATAAACTTCCCCATGAATCCCTAACATCATTTCTAGGTTGATTTCACTGAAACGAAAGGATAAACTAGTGCTAATGAAGACTCCCGCATGCCTGACACCTTGGCCCATTGTGGAAATACCTCTCAAAGCTACAATATAATCAACACTCCTTATCAGCGAGGGAGGTATCTCATCCAACATCATCTAGATGTACCTCTGTCTCCCACATTTGAAGTATCTTTGTCTCTTTTATGACAAATGCAATCCAATCCTCTTGAGTGGTTTCTCCCTCTAACACTGAAGAAAATCCTACTGTCCAACCCCTCTTACTAGTTTCATCCACGGTCATTGAAGAAAATAATTCTCTCCAATATTCCTAACTGTTTGCTTCCTCTATCACTGTAACAAAAGATACTGAAACAAATGGATCCTCCATGGAGGGAACACAACTACTAGAAGCCTCATGCCTCTAAACCTTTTATCTGGCCTCCTAAACCCATGATATCCATTTCTCAGTCCTGGAAGATCCCTCTCTCCCACATAAACATGAGGGGGAAATCCATATGAATGGACGAATCTCCATCTGATCCAACTGAATCTCTATGATATCAAGCTCCCTTTGATTCCACATGCCCTATTTGAAACTTGGCTCCCTCTGAGTCTATACAATCTATGGAGCCATATACTCCCTCTAAACCTGATGACTTCCTATGAAGTATAATCTCCTATGAACAGTCCTGGGAGGCTACGCCTCCCTCCTGGATCCTGGGGTATGACTCCCTTTGAACTCTAGATCCCTCTCAGTCAATACTACTGGTGGTTATACCTGCCTTATCACTAGGGGAGCTACTTGATCCCTATAAACATGTGCTACTATTGGGGTCTCTTGCCTCACCACTGGTGGAAATACTTGCTCCCTCTATGCTATTGGTGGGACCACCTGCCTCACCATTGGTGGAGCTACGTAATCCTTCTCATATGTCTCTCTTCTTCCACTGGCCAAAACAATGATATGATGACCCCTCATCCTATATAGGTTTCCCTCCCTAACTCCAAGAACCATCGCTGATATGAAGCTAGATTGTTTGGGCATAAACAACACTTGTCTATCTAAAAATAATGTGTGATATCCCTTTCTATTAATATATAATATTGATAGAACACTCCTTCTGAGTTATGGCACCCATAACACATTTGAAACCCTCAACACCTCTCCTAACTCCAATCATAACAATATTATACTAGATCCTTAGACTGCATGCTTGGCTCCCATGCCAAGCTCCACACACAAGTCTAGGACAACCTTTGAGAAAGTGTCAAATAACTCTTGTGCATATTCCATATGCCAAGATGATACGCTATCCACCAACCAAGTCCCCCTGCTAAAAATTATACCTGAAAGGGAAGAGACCAACAAGATCTCTTTCTTGATCCTATCTGCAACCTCATCAACCTCTGTTGTTGATGCTCGCTTCTTTCTTCCTCTTCTGTTTTGGTGTGGAAACTACGAAGCATAGTTTCCTAAGTCATGGAACTCAAAAAATATGATCCTAACAAGAACCTTCTTCTTTCTCAGCTCAAGATATGCTTCTTTATCAGGATATGTCATACTCCTAAGAGAACCTCTTCTTCCTAGAGAAGCTCTTCTACCCTTCCTAGTGGTTGTAAGGGCCTAATTCACATCACTTCTACTATTCACCATACCATCCATATCATCCATGGACACTAACCGAGTCTTCTCCTGGATACAATCTGTCCATATTCTTTTAATTTCTAGTAACTTCTCTTATGCACAAATCCCCTACACAAAGTTTCCCAAGACATGGGAAGACCTCTAAACGCTACATTTACCAACTCAACATCCTCAACTGTCTCACTAATGGCTACAAGTTGATCTTAGATCTGAGTAATATTCATAAGGTAGATGACAATTGTATCCTGACTGGTCATCCTAATAATTTGAATATGGTGCTTCAAATGCAACTTTCTACTAGTTTTCCCATTTTGGTATAGACCTACTAGAGCATCATACATGTCCTTGGCAGATTTTTTCTCAACAATGTGAGGAATCAAGTGATCCTTCACGGATTCTAGCAACACCTTCTTTTCCTTCACTTCCTTCTTCTCATGAGATGTCAATTTCAGTGGATCAGTAGGAGATACAACCACACTCTCAACATATTACTTGAGGTCATTTTATTCCAATAGAAGGATAACCCTTTCCATCCAAGCCTAGAAGTTAGTTTCCCCTTCAAACCTATCCTCAAGCTTCAATGTGTTCACCATGGTGACCTTCCTAGAACAAGAACAAGAACAAGAACAAGAACAAGAACAAGAACAACATTCCTCTAGTGTTGTAGTAAAAATGTGTCTCAAGACGATCCCCTTCTCTTCATATCCCAATCTTTAATACCATGTCAATTTTCACGTGCAAGTCTATGTGACTAACTTTTAGATTTGAAAATTGATTCCTAGTGATCTAATAGTAAACCCTAGTTGTTATCACTAAATAATTTTACACTAAAAATTATAGACTAAATATATATAGAGAAAACAAAAAGATCAGAGATGAATCATCAATACACACGAGACACTAAATTTTTGTTTTGTAACCTTGTTAATTTCAGAAATATCGACCGAAAAACCAACCCTCCCATTCAATAAAATCTCACCAAAATATGAGGACAACCTTGTTATCTAGTAACCAGAAAAATTATAAAACCAAACCTCAACAAATCATTATAAACTTCCTCTTCCCATAAATCTGCTACAGACCACCTATACGACATGTTGATGCACCTGTACTCTGCTAACATCAACCTCTATGGAATTGCTCCTGCCTAGAAACCCTGTATGTAATTCACCTTACTACAACCCACGTACATACACGATTGTCCCCACTGCAACCTACATATACATGACTTTTCCCACTGCAACCAACATACATACGTGATTCACCTTCTTGCAACCTGCGTACAAGTACATAAAACTTGTACGGACACCTCCATACAATTTTCTCTCTACAACTTCCTTTCTCCTAGGCCATATTTTCCACCATTGTATAATTTCCTTTTGTTGAAATCACCAATCCTCCTAGCACAAGTGTAGACTCACTTATGCTATCTCCATCCTTTCCATAATACAAAAATTTCACAATGACCTCTCTCCTTTATATGCAAGTCCAATGAGTGACTTTAGGAACCCCTTCTAAACTCAACAATTAATTAGAATATTTTGTTCATCTTTATGGGTGTGACTGTTGGGTATGTGTTATATTCTTTGCATGAGAAGTAGTGTTTGAACATTGCGTCGGGCATGCAGGGGGGTTTGAGGGGGGGTTCAGGGGGGAGACTTCCCCCCACATGAGGGTTCGGGGGAAGCGGCCCAGAGAAAAAAATTTCTGCCTCGGGAAACATGTCACATATTTAGGTGGTTTTTTGGTACATGGTTTCTTTGCCGATGGTTTCCTATTTCTGATTAAGGAATTAGGGTTTTGGACTAATCCAGGTCATTGGGTTAGGGTTTTGGGTGCTACTGGATCCTATATGTATATTGTATTGTAAACAATGTATCACTATGAATGAATATAGAATATGTTGTTTTTCCTGGTTTGGGTTTCCAAGGGAAACATCTCTGTGTAATGTTTTTATTTTCCATTGTATCTTTTCTGTTCTTTTACTGAAAATCTGTTTGCAATAAATATTGTACAAGGTTAAAATCTACATTTGGTATCATAGCTTTTGTTGGCTTCAGGGGGATGCCTTTTTGGTTAAGGGTTTGGATCGGGACTGTGATAAGCCTTGTTAAAGTGGGAGACCTATGGTATTGATTTTTCAGGTGAAAAGAAATGGCAAGCAATTCAAAGATGGAGATAGAGAAGTTTAATGGGAAAAGTTTTGAGCTATGGAAGCTCAATATGGAAGATCTGTTGGTGGACAGAGATCAATGGATCATGGTAGATCCAATTATTGCACCTAAAGGAACTTCAATAGATGACTGGAAAACATTGGATCGAAAGGCAAATAACACAATCCGACTGTGTCTCTTTGATTCAGTATTACTGAATGTGTCAGAAGAAGCTACAACCAAGGATTTATGGGAAAAGTTAGGGAAGTTGTATCAGTCTAAGTTCCTAGTAAATAAACTATTTCTGAGAAATAAGTTGTATAACCTAAGGATGAGAGATGGAGACTCGGTGGCAGATAATTTGAACACCTTCAATACCGTGGTAAGTCAGTTAGTATCTGTTGAGATTAAAATTTCAGATGAAGATAAATGTATTAGTTTATTGTATTCTTTACCAGACTCATGGGATTGTCTATTTGTGGCCATAGGTAGTAATACAATGCCTTGAAGTTTGATGAATTGGTCTCATCCTTGTTGTCAGGGGGGGAAATCTATATAAGCTAGAAGGAAGCACTATTAGTGATGGGTGTAATAGTTCCATTGTTCCTAATATTGGAGTTGAAGAATAAAGAACTCGTACAATCTCTAGAGAAAAGGTTATGATGTGGAATCAAAGACTAGGGCATATCGTAGAGAAGGGTCTTCGACTACTACACGGTAAATGTATGGTTGAAGGTATGTCTAAATGCTCTCTGGATTTTGATTTCTGTGAACATTGTCTATATGGGAAGCAAAATCGGGTAAGATTCCCCTCTGGTGCAATGAGGGAAGAAGGAATTTTACATCTAGTTCACAATGATGTTTTTGGACCTGTTTCAGTCCCATCATTGGGAAAATCTGTGTACTATGTCTCATTTCTAGATGACTTCTCAATAAATACTTGGATATGTTTCCTTAGGAAGAAATCTGAAGTCTTTGACGGGTTTAAAGATTTTAAGGCTCTTGTTGAGAAACAAACAGAGAAAATAATTAAGGTGTTGAGGACAAATAATGGCGGAGAGTTCTGCAGGAATGAATTTGAAGAATTATGTAAGAAGTGTGGCATAGCAAGGAAGAAGACTACTCCATATACACCTCATCAGAATGGAGTTGTAGAAAGGATGAACAAGACATTGATGGAAAAAGAAAGGTGCATGCTCAGTGGTGTTGGGTTAGGGCAAGAATTATGGGCAGAGGTAATGGGTACTGCATGTTACTTGGTCAACAGATCACCATCATCAGCGTTGGATGACAAGACTCCACAAGAGGTATGGACTGGTAAGGAACCTTCACTCACACATCTCAAGGTATTTGGTTGTGATGCATATGTTCATGTTCCAAAGGAAAACATGAGGAATCTAGATAAGAAGGCTGAAAAGTGTATCTTTATTGGATATAAAGATGGTCTCAAAGGTTATAAGATTTGGAACCCAGAAACTAAGAAGGTAGTGTATATACGAGATGTGGTATTTAGAGAAATGAAGGATGTTTTTAAACAGGAAGTCCTACCAAGTAAGGAAGAACCAGAGAAAATAGAGTTTGATTTAAAGGATGATGAGTCAGACTCTATAGAAGAACATGAATCAGAAGAAGAATATCCTCATACTCCAGTATTGAGGAGATCAGTTCGAGAAAGAAGGCTACCAGAAAGGTATGCTCCATCTGATTTCCATTCAAATTTTTCATTGTCTATTACTGATGATGATCCTAGAACTATCAGGGAGATAGTGGATTCAAAGGATGGAAATCTCTGGAAAAGGGCCATGGATGAAGAAATGGCATCTTTGGATAAGAATGAGGATTGGGATCTAGTGGAGTTGTCGACTGGAATAAATCTCGTTGGAAGAAAATGGGTATTAAAAAAGAAGATGAATGCAAAAGGAAAAGTGGAGAAATACAAAGCTTGGTTAGTAGCAAAGGGTTATTCCCAGGTTGGCGAAATTGATTTTGGTGATATTTTTTCTCCTTTTGCCAAGTTAACCTCTATAAGATATTTGTTATCTATTTCTGCTGCATTTTATTTTGAAGTGTAACGGTTGGACGTGAAGACACCATTCCTACATGGGGATCTAGAAGAAGAAATCTATATCAAGTAATGAGAAGGTTATGCTGTTAAGGGAAAGAAGGAGTTGGTATGCAAGATGAAAAAGTCCCTGTATGGTTTAAAACAATCACCAAGGATGTGGTATACGTTTTTTTATACTTATATGCTGGTACTTGGGTTCACAAGAATCAAAGAGGATCATTGTGCATATTTCAAATTAATTGGTGATCATTTGATTTATTTGTTCTTGTATGTGGATGACATGTTGCTGATAGGAAACAACAAGGACATTATCCACAATGTGAAAACTCAGTTGTCCTCTAAATTTGACATGAAGGATCTTGGTACTTCAAATTTCATTTTGGGGATAAAAATTAAAAGAGATTGGAAAAGGAGGAAACTCTGGTTAAATCAGAGAAAATATGTCAAGACAATATTGCAGGAGGTTTAATATGCAAGAATGTAACCGGTTAAGGTTCCTATTCTGTTGGTGTAAAGTTATCGTGGATAGGTGTCCAAGGTTCCTATTCCTGTTGGTGTAAAGTTATCTGTGGATCAGTGTCCCAAGACACATGAAGAGGAGGAGGACATGTCTCATGTTCCATATGCGAGTGTAGTTGGCAGTTTGATGTATGCAATGGTTTTTACTAGACTAGACATTGCACATGCAATGGGATTTTTGAGCAAGTATATGTCAAAACCACGAAAGGAGCATTGGACATTAGTAAAAAGGGTTTTGAGGTATTTGTGTGGCACTGCTAGATATGGATTGTGCTAGCAAGGAAAACCGGGATTGGAAAAAGTGGTGGACATACATGCATTGTGGATGCAGATTGGGTTGGAGATATAGATCGTAGGAGATCTACAAGTGGGTATGTGTTTAACCTATATGGAGGAGCAATAAGTTGGGTGAGCAAAAGATAGGTTGTAGTGGCACTTTCAACTACATAATATCAATACATGGAAGCCACTCATGCAAATAAGGAAGCAATATGGTTACAAAGATTGTGTTCAGGTATTGGGTTGGTACAAAAATATGTAAGGATAGAATGTGACAGTCCGAGTGCAATTTTTCTGGCAAAGAACCCAACTTATCATTCAAAGACAAAGCATATTGATATTCAATATCACTTTGTGAGAGACATGATTGAAGAAAAAAAAGTATCATTGATGGAGGTGGACATTTTGAAGAATGTTGCAGATTCATTAACAAAATATGTGAGCAGTGAGAAGTTCTCTTGGTGTAGATGAACCATGGGTATTGTTGCCTTGTATTATTGACTATGTAACCCTGTAACCCCCTGTATGCAAAGAAAACAACAAGTGGGAGAATGTTGGGTATGTGTTGTATTCTTTGCACAGGAAGTAGTGTCGGAGCATTACATCGGGCGTGCAGGGGGGTGAATTCCTCCCACGTGGGGGTTCGAGGGAAGCAACCTCGAGAAAAAAAATTCTACCTTGGGAAATGTGTCACATATTTAGGTGGTTTTTCGACACATGGTTTATTTGCCGATGGTTTTCTATTTCTGGTTAAGGAATTAGGGTTGTGAACTAATCCATGTCATTGGGTTAGGGTTTTGGATGCCGCTGGCTCCTATATGTATATTTTATTGTAAACAATGTATCACTATGAATGAATATAGAATATGTTGGTTTTTCCGGTTCAGGTTTCCAAGGGAAAAATATCTGTGTAATGTTTGTATTTTCCATTGTATCTCTTCTGTTATTTTACTGAAAATATGTTTGCAATAAATATTGTACAAGGTTAAAATATACAATGACACCCCATCACATGCCTACAAATCCCATCAACTTGCTCATGAGGCCCTAGCCTAATTTCTAGGCTGATTTCACTGAAACAAAAGGCTAATCTGGTGCCAACGAATATTCCCACATGATTGACACCCTGGCCCCTTCTGGGAATACCTCTCAAAGCTACAATATCATCAACATTAACAAGAGAGTATTCCTTCATTTCCATGATTAAATACTTCAATTTAGTGTCCTCGAGAAATTTACTCATAAAAACTATATCTTGTTCTTCACCTTGATCATTATTCTAAAGAACAACACCCATAATGGTATCCTTGGAGGAAAAAGAGAAAATTCAAAAATCCTTCGAAAAATACAGACATACTAACATAGGGGATTCCACAATGGCCTCTTTTATAGACTCAAAATACAAATTTCCATTCTCATCCAATTTGAAATCCGCATCTTTATTAACAAACTTGTTTACATGATTCATTATTTCAAAAACGTTTTGGTCAAATATTCGAGTAAAGTTGATTTTTCCAAAAAAATGATTGTAGGGCTTTCTTGTTCCAGGGAAAGTAGATTTATTAAATACCTTTAATCCTTTTAGGGTCAACCCTTACCTCATCCTTTGAAACTATATTCATGAG
Source organism: Picea sitchensis (assembly GCA_010110895.2). Classification (NCBI taxonomy): domain Eukaryota; kingdom Viridiplantae; phylum Streptophyta; class Pinopsida; order Pinales; family Pinaceae; genus Picea; species Picea sitchensis. The sequence goes on along the minus strand of SNQJ01S0097661.1, from coordinate 51,052 downwards.
AATCCTTCCTTCAAGAATCCTAAATATTGACTTTTTGGGGATCAATGATATTCCATACTTGTGACATCTTTCAAATACTTTCCTAAGATGTCCAGCATGATAACTTTTTTCCTTTGAAAACATGGTGAAATCATCTTGATATATCTCAATTATTTTTCCCATAAGATCTTTAAATGCATAGTCCATGGATCTTTGAAAAGTGGCACCTTCATTAATTATACCAAACAACATTCTTAAATACTCAAAAGTGCCCTAAGGTGTGGTAAAGACGGTCTTATATATGTCTATCATCTTCATTTACCCACACATGATTGTATCCAGAAAATCCATTAAAAAATAACATCATTGTCGATCCTATAATTATTTGTAATAAATGCTCTATGTCGAGAAATGGGTAATTATCCTTTTCAGATGAGACATTTAGATTCTTGAGATCAACACATAGTCTTATATCACCTGCCTTTTTTCTGTCTTTTTTCTTACCAATACAAGGTTCTAGATAACTAGGTTGAATGCCTTGTAGGGGAAATATCCTTTCTTAAAGAAACTTTTTCAACTCTTGATTCTCTAAAGGAACACCACTAGTTCATTCGTACTCTGGATCTAAGGTTTTTAGGGGTTCTCATGTAAATTCCCCAATTGTTGTGACACAGTGTCTGTTAGGAACTATGTACCCTCCATCTTCTTTTATTAGTAGTTTCATGAATTGATTATTGATTCAATACATATTTGAAATCATATTTTGAAACATTTCCCTCATATTTTTTTTTGACATTAGATTGCATAGTATTAAATGTCCGAGAATAAGATTCTATGGTCTATAACTTTGAAAATATTTCTTTGGGATGGGAGGTGACTGAATTTTTATTGTGTAGATTTGAATCTTGTGAATTAAAGCCCTTTTTTTTCTATATTGTCCCCTTTAGGAATAGACAGAAGATATGAAAACCAATAAAGAATTTGTCGGTTCGATGGTTTGTCACTTTCGAGAAATCTAGAGTAAATTTGCATGACTCTTTCAAATAAATCATCCATAGGTTCATTTCTAATCCTACAACAATATTCAATATCATTAAAGAGTTCTTAATAATCATAATGTACATGAACGATAATAATTATTTCCATAAATTGTTTCCAACTACTTATTGATTTCAATGGTAATATTCTATACCAGGTTTTAATTTGTCCTTACAATGCAAGGACAAATAATCAACATATTTCATTATCGTGAACAATTTTAAGATTATGTCGTGTGATGTTAAATTGATTGAGGTGCATGAATGCAAAGATATTCCTTTCACCATCAGATTTCAAGTTTGATAAGAGATTAATTGTCTTGACTGAGATGCCACGTGTTGATATCGAGAGGCTCATAGGTAAGTACCATACAGAGATATAGAGAGGATCTATGGGTTAATTAAAACAATTTATTGAAATGCACTTAGAGTCCACATGGGCAGGATTGTCATTTTCCCTCCTTCTAGAGCCAATTCTGTTGATGTGGTCTATGTGACCTTGATAAACAACATGGGTTACCCCCAGTGATAAGTCCCAATTAGACCTCACACCATTTGGAATAAGGAATCCTTATGGATTCTAACCCGACAACTATTACTAGTTTGGGGTTTACCGGCTGTGGCCCTGCCCATCAGTGATGGTTTCTAAGCTAAAGAGTGAAATAAAACTAATATAAGATGCATGTGTATGGAAGAATCTAATGGTAACGAAAAAGTAAAAATAGAACCATACATGATCCTATCAATGGATTGTTAAATAATTCACAGTGTTCAAATACAAGAATATGAGTAAATAATTGCAAACCCAGAATAGTCTAGCATTGAAACAATCATTTACGATCCTATGTTCAAATATTTAGACAAATATTTATTGAATAACAAAAATAAGATGCATGAATAAGGATAATCTATAATGTGAAACAAATTCTTACACAACCCAGCGCTGAGAAAAACGTAGCAAAATAGTCCACAATAAGTGAAACACAAGAATCATAGTTCTCTGGAAAATATCTTGGACAAACACACTTTTTCTCTTTAAAGTTCTAGCAATAGTACATGAAATCTCAAAGAGCTAAAACCCCCATATTCGATTACAATGCTGCTATTTATTAACGTTAACCTTGACTATTGGCCTTTCGCCTTCTTGAATCCTGACCTTCCATTTGCAAACATTTTTCCTCATCCTCTATGAAATGATGAGGGAATAATGATAGTAGAAATGTTTAGAATTTAATATATCATACATTAGGTACATTCACATTTCAAATTTTTATTTTAGTGTTGGTGGGCCATCATTTATTTTGGCCCTCATTCGCCTCATGCAATGTGGTGGATAATCTGGACACTATGGGGGATTTCTTACCACGAGGATTGTGCTTCATCTTATGGCATTAAAGATTAATTCTCTTTTGCTAATTGTTGATTGTGTGTTGGTATGTAATCCTTTGTTGTAATTCAATTTTACAAATACATTGTATAATGGAAAATCCTCCTTATCTTGATGTATAACATCTTTATTTTGGTACTTTTCTTCCTCACATGTTACGTGTTCTAAATACTGTGTATGGTCTTCTTCCAACATTGGTACTTGGGTGTCATTCATCATGAAATAGATGAGTTTCCAATATAGAACTTCAAAATATAATTTAAAAGGTATTTAAACATGAAGAAATTAATTAGTATCTGAATGAAAAGTTAGGATATACTTCCCTGAGTTTGATCTTTGGTCCCCTTGAGGGTGATTTCACATACATTCCCATTGAAATGTCATGTTATCAAGATCCTGGGATGATGAGAGTACACTAGTATTAAAAATTGAAAATATGGGATTAATGGTGAGGAATATTCTAAAACTTATAACTCGTAATTTGTATATCTCAACAATACCTTTCTAACGATATAAGGAGTGCGAAAAATGGATATTTGAGTCAAACGTTATCACAAAAATACGATTGGTCGTTCAATGGAATAATATGCATGAAGAGGCTTGGCACATGCTGTATCAGTTATAAAAGAGGATCTCGTTCCAATGTCTTAGAGAGTAAAGCATATTTCTTACTGATACGCCATGTTTCGGTTGGGAACAAAGATCTTAATTTTTTTTAGAAACAATTGAGTCCAGTAATCAAAGAAACCAAGTTTAAGTGTCATCGATGTATTGGTCATTGAAGAGGATACATGATTTTAAAAGGTCACTGATATGTGAAGATTTTATGAAGGATATGAAATATGAAAGGGATGCCAAAACACACCAGAGGTGAGGGCCCAACAACATCTACTCATTTCTAGCTGGAATTCATTCAAGTAGTTCATCTACCCCTCTCCAATGCGCAAATATGTTTAGCATTATGCTTTGTCTATAAAAGAACCATTATGATCATGCCATTAATCTACAACCTCACAATCCTAGAAGCATAAATCCTAACCTAAAACTCTCTTGTTTATTTGGCACAACATATTGTTGAATGAGGTACAATAAACAATCCCTCTTCCATTGTTTAACAATCCACTAGTGCAGTTTAAAAAGCTTAAAGTTTCGATAGCCTAGTTTGAGAGAAAACGACCAAATAAATTAATACAATTGTTTAAAGGAGGGGGAGAGGTCGAATTGTTCATGACTCCCCTCCTTTTCCACATAATTTTTCCTTTGTGTCCCCACCTTCCAATGTATATAACCACTTCCTTTACATTATGAAACGAAAATTCATCTCTTTTGAAAACTTCAACAAGTGTTTGACTTTTGTGTTGTGGTCGAGGAATCCAATGGATATGATGGATACCAGCCTGAGTGGGCCTAATGGTTAAGAATATGTGTTTCCTCTTAAGAGGTCACAGGTTCAAATCCATAGGGAGGAATGGTATGTATATCTTCGTAGACTTTACCAGTCAAATCGCTGGGCGGAGGGGGGTCCCTTGTCCCATAAACATGGGGGTCTCATACACCAATTTGATGTGTTGGCTTGACCGTGACCTTAAAAATAGATTATTATTATTATTATTATATAGACACTCTATTGTCATTTGAGTTCGATATGTATCGGATCTCAATTGTAATTTGAGGCCGATATGTATCTCGGTCTATTGTAATTCGAGGTCGATATGTGAAAGTTTTAGTGGCATGAATGATATGTATTGTCGTGGAGTGTTATAACATATAGTCGTGTGGCCGATACGTATTGTGAGATGGGTTATAAATATGATGAGTGGAATAATTTAAAATGTAAATGGGATAAGGGTAAGAGGGGAAGGTCGCATTAGTTATGGGCCCCACCCAGTCCACCTCACCATCCTTTGACTTCACATCATTTAAGCACTCACCTTGCCTTAAAACAATTTTTTAAAATCCCCCCTTTTATCATTATTCCTACACATTAATTTTTTTTTTCATTATTATATATGTATTTTACTTTTAAAATTATTTTGATTTTTTTTAAATAATTCTTTTTTGAACATTTAATATAACATCGTGTATTGGTGTGAGGTAAACATGTTGACTAGCATCTTATGTTGTTAAAGTGGGTTTTGACGCAACCTATCCTAATTTCAAAGGTCCATAAGTTGCTTATTTGGTGCTCGATTGAGGTACCATTTTTTGTGATGCGGAGAACACACATAGATGCTATTAATGAGAAAAAATACCACTTCATTAAATAACTTTAGCGGTTTCATTGTTAATGAGGTTCACTTCACGACAAATCTTTGATGATCGTTTTGGCTCTTTTGAACCTCAGATTTCAATTGCATAAGTCACATTGGATTCATATTCCTGCAAAACATATATTTGGGTTGTTTTGGAAGTGAAAAATCCACTTTTACCAATACCCAAAATTATGAGCAAAAACAATTTTTAATGAAATTTTATCCCTCGTTCTTGCTACCTTTTTGTTCGAATTCAATTTTTTCTAATTCCTGCAACATATGTTATATAGTATTTCAATTTATCCATTGAAAATGACGCCATTTTCTATTAGCTGAGATATATTATCCCTTGAAAACAACCAACTGGTCTCTTGAGCACCTCATACTGAGCATGTGACAGTAGGACCATTTTTTTTCGAGAAACAATTCAATGCTAGCGTATGTCTTGCAATCGATGTAATCAACCCATATAAGAATAAATGACACTTTCATGGTCAGGGTTAGTCAAGGAACTAAGAGGCGTAAAACAGATGTGGATGTGATAAGTATAATGAAAATTTTCTTACGACACACACAAGTTTGACAAGATAATCATCACTCAATCAAGACTGTAAAATGACATGGATCAAAACCTACAGGGAATCAAATATCAATCATCCATTCAAACAGGAGATGCTTAAGCATTGAAAATCAAAAGAACCCAACTAATGGGTGCAACAATCAAAGGATTTAATTTGGAAGAATTTATGAGGGGCCCCAAGATGTAAATGTCTTGTTGATACATGTTGTGTTGGTGACAAACTGAATTTCTTGCCGATGTATTGATGAGCAAAATGGATTCCTTGCCTATACTCCCTATGTTGGTGGGTAAAGTGAATTTTATGTTGATATGCCTTGTGTTGGCGAGAAAAGTGTATTCCCTTCCAATACACCTTGTGTCGGTAGGGAGTGAAGATCTTATTTTTTCAGAAACGATCAATTCAAGTGAATAAGGAAAGCCAGTTTAAGTGTCTAAATGGACTTTGTGAAGTGTAAAGCCAAGTAATTTTACAAACAAGATGTTAGAGAGTTTATAGTAGAAAAACGTAATAGGGGGGTCCCAATTTCTCCTCTTACAGGAATGGTTTCTAAGGAAAGGAGAAGAAACTATTGGAGGGTGTCGTTGCTATCACAATAATAGTACAAGCATAAAATGTGGCTTTGATATATTTTTATTGTCACATTTATTGTTTATTATAGAAAATTTATGTTGTATTATATTAAGATATATTTATGTTAACATTTGAATTATTAAACATTAATTGAGATATCGCAAAGTTGATGACGTATTCATATAATACAATAGTAAAGTTTTATTTTAAAGTATATTTATTTTAAAAAAATGATGATATTAAAATATCAAACCTTAATTCTTGTATTGTTTGAGAAATTCAAAATTAAAATAAATATATACTTCCTTTGATGGAACTTGTAACTGAAATTCCAACAAAATAACTTGTTGCAACATCTATGAGTTGTGGAATCACAATCATTCTTTTTACAATTTGCTTGAAATAAGTGTTAATATAGAAAGGAAATGGAAATTCTCAAATAGTTTTTTCTAGAGCCTAGTCACAATTAAGGAAAATTTTAAGAAGCCATACATTTGTCAATTTTACTAATTCTTAAAATAATAATTATAAAATATTTAGTGATATTCTTGTAAAAATATTCCAATTTTTAAATATTTATATATTTTTAGAGTAAAATAATTTGATTCCATAGAATTTGGATAAATAATAAAAAAAATAAAAATTAACAATTTTTTAAGGAAAAAATAGAAAATTTATAATTAAATTTTTTGTTATTTTAATATGTATTAGGTTTTCATTGATAAAGTAACAATCCAAATTACCATGAAAAACAAAGATTGATATCCTAAAAAATAAGGAAACCATCACATAACATAGACAACTAATAGACTTATAAAAAGAAGAAGTGAAGACATTATAGTACATGTTAACTCAACAATAATTTTTTTTTGCTTATTATGAATATATTGAAGCATTTAAAATAATTACATCAATGATGAGGACTAAGTCATACAACATTGTCATACAACATTTACATAGGGACTTTTTTATTTTATTTTATTAATATTTTTTATATTTTTAAATCTTAATATAAAATTGTTTTAATTTAATAAATTTTTTAACCTTATCAAATTATTTTTTTACCAACCAAATTTAATACTTATATTTTTTTATAAAGAGATTCATAAAATTAGTGATAGATAAAAAATTAAAATTATTTAAAACAAATTGTGTATATTAAAATTTATTATTATTTATGATTTCATTTTTATATTTAATAATTTAAATTTAATTAATTATAATTTTAATGATAAAAACTATTAAATATAACTATTATCAATTTAATGAACAATTGTTATAACTTTATCAAGACAATAAATGAAAACATAATTTTTCATAAAAGTAATTATTCAGTGTGTTTTTATTCAATAACCAAATCCAGAGTTTTTAAATAAAAGACTCAAGTAATACTTACATGCTTTTTTAGTACAATATTTATAAAATTGATAATAGAGTAAAAATTTGTAAAACCATTTCATCTAAAGTATATGGATCTCAATTTATTATTATCCATACTTACATACTTTTACATATTTTTTAGTAGAAGATTCATAAAGTTGGTAATAGAGTAAAAATTTGTAAAACCATTTCATCTAAAGTGTATGGATGAAAATTTATTATTATCCCTTCTATTTAATAATTTAAATTTAAATAAATAAATTTAATATATTATAATATTTAAATAATATAAATTAATAAAAATTTTGGAAAATTTTATAAATAATAAAATATATTAATTATGATTTTAGTAAACAATTATATTATAACTTTGTCTTGTAATATTTGAATAAAAAAAATTAGTATAATACCATTATTATTACAATATATGAAAGACACCTAATTATTCAAATCACAATCAAGAAACAATTCACCTTAAGAAGAGTTAAACATTATATGTCATTAATGGTTATAATTTTTTGTAATCACAATCCAAATTAACTGATTTCTTAAAACTAAGGTTAAACATTATATGGGAACTCTAGAATGATTAATTAATGTTAATCATTAGAATACTCATAATATATTTTATAAATCAAACAACAATATTCTCAACATGATATGAAAAAACATAATATACATGAACAATATACATATTAATATACATGTCAAATACACATCTCATCAAAATCAATAAATATGTCATATATACATCTCAAGTAAAATATACAACAATCAATATACATGTCAAGTACCACTACTAGTTAGGTCCACCACCAAAGCTAGAGGTGTCAGTGCCTCTACTACTAGAGGTGGAGGGTCTATCAATACCCATGTTAGATAACAATGACAAAAATAGTATGATATATCTCTCCACTAGGACCATGTGGAGGAGGACGAGGAGGATTGGTGGATGGTGTAACTCGTGACACATGTGGAGGAGGAGGAGGAGGACTAGGTGGTGGAGGGGATGTCAATTGATTTGGTGGAGGATCAGGTGGTGGATAATTATGTAGTGGAGGATCAGGATCATCATCCTCAAAAGATCAGCTATATTAAGTGGAATGAGCACCATCCCTAAACCTATGGATGAGGTTGAGGGCACTGACAACATGATGCATCAATGATTTCATGTCACGAGGAAGGGTCGCCCATATGTCAAACATATATGGGACTCATAAGATCTCTTGAATTTGTACAAGTAACACTCCCCTCCTAAAAATAATACCACATATGAAATCCACCACCTTAGTTCGAAATTTCTGATCCAGCCTTCCTGGCATGTTGGGTCTCAGTACTAAAGGCCGCTAAAATGCCTCATCCATATCCTAATTCTATTGGGGAGGCTCATCCCCAAAATACATTCCAATATATGAAATACATAGAAAATAATATTAATACAATTGAATAAAAAATGTTATGATAAATTACATGTGTATTGACTACCAGATTTAGGTTAGACTAGGTCAACTCGCACGCGGACGATGAGGGAATGGAGGCGGATCAATGGCGGTCTTAGTGCAACCAGGTTGACTGTAGGCCCAACTATCTAGCGTATCTATTATTTTAGTGCTCTTCTACTTACCACTTGTGAGGTTTTAAACACCTCTTCCCTCCAAAATCTCATGAGTGTGTTTTTTTCACAGTTTGCCAACCTTTTACAATGTCCTTGAACTGCCTCATTTTGGAACCATACTTCTAACTTGGAGAACTACAGAGGCAAACTTTTGTCCTCTTGATCCTACACCATTACTGTTCAGAGGTAACATTTTATATCAAACTCTTCTCTCCTCACAAGACACGCACTGATGGAGGCCAAAGTCAACACACTTATGAGTGTTGCTGACAAGGCCCTCTGGAACAATGCAGGCCTCTTCACCTCGACGGACGAGCTCTCTAGGTGCACTAAATGATTACAACCATCCTTTGAAACAACCGTTCTTCCCTCTACCTCTAGTATCACAACTCCCCACCATTCTCCTTTATCCACTACCACCTATCCACTTCTTATCACTCCCCCCTACACATATACCATATCCTCTGCCATCTATACTTCTGCTCATATTTCCTCGTCTCAACCTATAAAAAAAACTACATTTCTCCCCGCAGACAACAAAACCATCTCTAGAGACTTACAACTTGATATTTGTAAGCATCAACCCCTCCCATACTTTTCCTCGTCATTTGCTGCAAGTCCACCACCTCCTATACCACACAGTGGCCTCTTCCCTAATAAGTGAACAAGCTCTCCCGACTGCCCTCGACCCTTCAAGAATTTCTGGACCTGCTCGAAAGACTCGATCTTATCCTCTTGGGGGAAATAAATATATACAACGACTGTGGGCTTCGAAGAAACCAAAAAATAAACTCATTCTTGGTGTGGATATATGCATGGAGAATTCGGTCTCCATGGCCCTATGCATCCTCGTGGGTAGACTCTCTTACAGAAACCTCTGCACTACATACCTGGATGGAAAAAAATTAGAGGCCATTATTGGGCTATGTCCCCTCTCTCTCACACCTTGGACGTGGTTGTATTTAATTTTAGTTTAAATCACCCAAGGACTCCACATCTATTATGGATCACCTCTGGACTCTGGATGACAATACCTCATGCTGAAGCGTTGGCGAGTGAGCTTCGATCCCTCACATGACTATTTCTTTCTACAACACCTGTGGGTTCTCGTTCCTGGACTACCCCTTTACCTTTGGAATGAAATATCTCTTATGGCCATTGAAAAATCCTTGGGCCGCTTCATCAGTGTGGACCCTAAGACACTTTCTGGCCCTGATAAAAAAATGGCAAGGATTCTAGTAGAACTAGACATACACGAGGATCTTCTTGAAACTTTGGATATAGACTAGAGAGGACATCTTACATGCCAGAAGCTAGACTATCTCGACATTCCTTTTCAGATGTTCTCTTTGTAGACAGACATGCCACTTGAGAAAGAGTTGTATTGGCGCTCTTGAAGATGAACCGTTGGAGGAATCTATGCTTGAGCTTCCCTCCAACTTGGACTCTCCAGATGTGAATTCACAAGTCAATATTCTAGACTACCCTGAAGATGGCGCTATACCTGGATTGGACTCCATCACTGGTAAGATTAAAACCATATGTTCGACTCTTTTTTTCTCGCTCTCAAATTGGGAAAAGGACTTATTAGATAACTCTCCTCTCCTTACTTCGGGATCGACTTCTCTCCCTCAGGGGGACTCTCATAGAGAACTTTTTGGAACCCTTCCCTTACACCAGTCCCCTAGTCTTTCCATTCACCTACCTTCCTCTGCACTATTTGTACTTTCCTCTCTTATTACTCCTGACCTACCTAAAGAGACTATGCCTTGCTCCTTGCCTTTATCAGGCTTACCATCCACTCAGGCCAACACTCACCCTTCCTACAAATTGTACATAGCACATATACCTACCTTACCTGCTCCCGACATAACTTTATTCTCAAATCATTCTATGGAAGCTTGGGAGTCCAATTTTGTCTCACAAACTATACCCCCCTCCTGGAGATTGAGAGCTCTAGTGATCAACCCCTTGATCAGGAGGAGTACTATCACTTGCTGGGACTTAGTGAAATTGAGGCTGGTGATAACACAATTGGTGTTGTTCTAGATACCTTAATTCCTTCATACAAAGAATTTTTAAGTCTCTCACCCTTACCCACCTATATGGGTAATACTTTATACAAATTGCCAGACACTGACACAGAATTGGAACCAACTGAGACCTCATCATAAATTTATGAAAAATACTACACCTGGACTAGAGAGAATGGATTTGAACACTCATCGAACAAAAATCGTAGTGCCCGTCACAAGGAGGGCTCTACATCTACATTTTTTGCTATTTCTTCACAATCTCTTACTGATATTAGGTCGCTTAGAGGCATGAAATCCCTAGCAAGAGAAAATTCGTGATCTTTCTCTCCCTCAACATTAGAGGGGTTCCCCCCCCCATAAAAAAATTCTCCTTTAGAAGACTTCTTTCGCACTCATATCCAAACATCATCTTTCTACAGGAAACCCTCGTTGACAGCAAAAGGACTAGATTATTTTTACATCAGTTTCACTCCAATTGGCACACCTGCACAGTAAGCTCTCTTGGTACCTATGGGGGTTTAGATGTGGCTTGGGACCCTACAAAATATGATTTATCTCCCTTTATTTTATGTGGAGGCATCATGCTATATGTTACTTGTCGAAACAATAACAAAAGGATCAATTTACTCAATGTATATGACCTTTGTTCCGATAGAAAAAATTTCTAGGAAAAGGTAGAAGCTTTGGGTCTGGTTGACCTTAAAAACTTAATCATAGTAGGTGATTTGAATATTACAATCTCTGTAGGGGAAGTCCGGAGGCCCTTTTCTACCCAGGATACTCTTGCATAATTTTTCACTACTCTGTTCTTATCTCACAATCTGGTGGATTATTCTCCAGATCTCTTATCTCCCACTTGGTGTAATGGGCAGATGGGATCAGATTCTATCTCCAAGAAACTCGGTCGATTTCTTATTTATGATCATTTAATATCCACAGAGGATAGGATCCTTACTTGGGTGGATTTCCCTTTTCTATCAGACCATGCTATGATTTTCTTGCATTTGGATTCAACTATCCATAAGATCTCTTATCCCTTCAAACTAAATCCGGGTTGTTTGCTAGCAGCTGATTTCAACTCCATTGTTGTTGAAGTGTGGAAGGACCCTCTCTATCTTACCGAGACTTGTATTCAACATCATCTTATTTGGAATCTCAAGAGTCTTAAATCCCCTATTAAAGCATGGGCTTCCATCCATAGGAAACTTAATACACAAAGATTACTAGATCTTGAAACAAAGATACACATACTTCTTCTAATAGATGCCCGTGCGGGGGTCATTGGAGATAGTAGCCAAGTTTTAAAAGGTATTGAAACATAAAGAAATCAACTCCTTCTCAAAGAGGAAGCCACCTGGAGGAAACATTGTAGAACTACCTGGATTAAGTGTGGTGATCTCAACACCAAATAATTTCACAATTTTTCTAGCTCATTGATCTAAAAATGAAGAAGACTCGTATTCTTGAAAATATTTGCAAGTTAAATTTATGTGTTAAAAGCAAATGGATCAACTTTGCAACACAAATTTAATAGGATTTACTCATTCAAGATGCATATAAACAACAACATAATCAATG